>JBAMCR010000040.1:0-44351 GCA_037075045.1 Mulgravea parasiatica
TTTAAAAGCTTTTTCTATTGGCAGTTTTTTTTTTTAAGATAGGAGGCTTTTTGCTTGCTTCTCATGAGCCTCCCCCCAGCCTTTGTTCCCTTTCCCCCCCCCCCCCCCCCCCCCCCCCCCCCCTCCCCATCATCACAGCGACCCTCGTACCACTCTCTGTGACCCCACACCATGATGGTACTTACGTTTCCTACGCCCCCCCGGTCACTTTAACCCGCTGCCCCTCTCTCTCTCTCTCTCTCTGCCACACCCACCACCTTGTACGCCTCTGAATTTTAAGCCCCTTGTGGAAATAAAAATATAAATTTTTTATTTTGTTTTATTTTGTTTTATTTTTTTTTCTGTGGTTGAATGTCACGCAATTTGTGGTGCGATCGCACGCATCGAAAGCCGCATTGCATTACGTTGCGTTAACGGCATTTAATGGAGCTTAAACCATGCCCCTTCTTACTCCCCTTCCCCCGCACCTACCTCCCCTCTGCCCATCTACCTCTTAAGGTGTCGACCCTTGCTCTGCTCCTAGCTGAAAATGTTATTGTGGTTTTATGCTTTATGTTTTATGTTTCATTTGTTGAGCCACCATCCAAACGGATTCATTTCGTTTCAATTGCGCAAGCAGCTCAACCCTCCCCTGGCCACCCCCCCCCCCCCTCCCTTCCCCCCACTTGCTCGTTGATCGTTTGATCAGTTTGAAATGGAAACTTCACAGCTTTATTTCAACTTTTTACTTAAGCCGTGTCCCCTTGTAGGCAAGCTTCACTGTCCACACAAATTGCAGTGTGGGAAATTATGAAAATTGTTATTTTATTATTTTTAAATATGCAATGTTTGTTTAAACATTAATCGGCTTACAACAAATGTTACGTACAATAATTGTACCGGTGTAGCGCTGTCTCTCTCTCTCTCTCTCTCTCTCTCCCTCTCTGTCTCTCTCTCTCTCTTAGGCATGCTTGACTGTGCAGCTGGCATTGTTGGCGCTGGGCTTCGTTTTGTCATATTCGATTACATTCGATACAATTGGTAATCGGAGCACTTCCTGCTTGTCTCAAGTATCTTAAGCGTTTCTCCATTAATTATGGTAAAGCCCCTTAAACATTTTTCTAAATCTTTTTTTTTGTTTCTTTTTTCTCTCCCTCTCTCTTTGGCAGAAAATTGATCCGCTGACACGCATCCAGGAGGAGATCAAGGAGGTGGTGCGACGCGAGGAGGAATATCGCCAGCTGGTTACAGTGCTCTCTGCCAGTGCAACGCCACCGATAAAAGTTGAGACAATGTTCGAGACAACGTACAAACTGAATGGCAAACGTGGCGAGTCACAGGATGATGGCGAACAGGAGCAGCAGATTGACGATGAGATTGAGGAACAGCAACAGCAACTGGTTGTCGATCGGATACATTTGGTCAATGCACAGCCAATCGCAGTGACAACATTGCTCCTACCCAACGAGGAGCAATCGCTCTCTCTATCAAATACATCATCGCTGGCATCCAGTGTGAACAGCAACAACAACAACAGCAGCAACAACAACAACAACCACAAGGAGGAGAGTCTTGAGGAGCAGCATTCCGATGACTCTGGCATATCTGCGTCCTCTCAAAAGATCAACATCAACAACATTATCAACAGCAACAACAACAACAGTTCATCTGTCTCCAAGCAAACAGCATCGTTGAAGCTAAACATTGTTGCACGTCAGGAGCAACGTTACATTGGGCCAAATTGTTACAACATGACGCCAGAGCCGCCGCAACAGAAGCTAATGACAAGGACAATATCGACGCCGCAGTTGCACGTGCAGCAGAGGCGGCAGTTTGCGTTCAGTGGCGCCACAAAGGGCGTGATGCAGCGCTTCATTGCGTCCCATGGCAAGCTGCAGCTGGGCAGCGTCTCGCCACATCCCATGTCACCGGCCACGCCTCTATTTATGGGCAACGGCAACAGTAGCAACAACAATAGTCAGAGCCTTAAGCTGAACACACGGAATGCTTTGGCTTTTCTCGAAGCGGGCGGCAACAACAACATCAACACGAGCAACAACAACAACAACAACATCAGCATCAGCAGCAACATTAACGGCAACAGCAACAACATCAACAACAACATAGAGCGCGACTCGGAGGGTCGTCCTTTGAGACGGGGCTATGTGCCCGTCGAGCAAAAGATTCAGCGGGAATTGCAGGATTTGAAAAGCCGTGAAACGGAATTGAAGCGTTTACGCAAAATAAATCGTCAGCGTCTGCTTGATAAGCTGTAAGTATCCTTTGTCCTGGAAAAAGGCACTCTCTCCCCCCCCTCTCTAACTCTCTTTTTTGCTCTCTCTCTCTCTTTCTCTCTCTGTCTCCAAGTCAACTGAGCACAGACGATGAAGCCGATGCGTATGATGACAACGACGATGACGATGAGGATTCGGAGGTCGAACACTGCTATGGTCCTGGCAAATTGCGTAATGCCCAATCGACCATCGAGCTGGACAGAGAAAGGTGAGAATAATAATTTAAATAAATTAGTAAATAAAATAAATATGGTACAGTTAATGAAATGAATAAAATATTGTAATTTAAATAAATTAAGTAAATAAAATAAAAGAAATAGATAAATTTAATAAATTAAATAAAATACAAAACATAAATAAATAAAATATATATTTAATAAAGAAAAACGATTTATTTAAAATAAACAAGGTAAATATTTAAAATTAATATCAGTAAATAAAATACATAAAAAAAACTAAAAAAATAAAAAAACTAATGAAATAAATATTGTAGTTCGTATTATTATTACTTAAATTAAATGACTAAAACAACTTTAAAATAAAAACAAAATAAGTGTAATAAATTTATTAAAATATAAATTAAAAATATTGCCAAAATATGTACAATAATTAAAAATTCATATCGAGAATTCAAATTCTTTTAAAATAAATATCAAATAAATAAGAACAAGGTCTTGATAAAATTTAAAATTAATCAAAGAATCGGCAATACTCGTAGTAGTAAAAATTAAAATAATTTAAATATAAATAAAATTAAGCTTGAAATAGCTATAATATAATTATTAAAAAAATATTTAATTAGAATACATTTTTAAATGAATCTTTTATTCAAGTGATATTTATTTTGCCTTTTTTTTAGCAATGATCTGGAGTTGACGTTGGGCCAGAAGTCATCAGGAAATCGAAGTTTGAATATCGGTGCTATTGTCGTTGCGAATGGCGGGAATCCACTGACAACAACCGGCTCCAGCTCTGGGATGCGTCCGGCCATGTCCTTGGCGGAGCTATGTGATCTGACGCCCGAGGAGGCGCCCTCATCGCATCGCCTAATCGCGCAGTGGGAGAGCCTCATCAAGAAGAACGCAGAAGGCATCGAGGCGGCCATTTAAGACATTTTCACATTTGGCCAGGAAAGCAAACCAAATTATTATTGTAATTGTCCCCCCCCAAAGCACTTAATCGATCCATCCTCTGTTCCGAAAAAGAATTCTAACAAATTATGTCAAATTGTTTTTTTTCTTGTTCTTTTCTATAATTAATATTATTACTATTATTATTATTATTGTTTTTTTTTGTTTTGTTTGTTTTCCGATCAACGAAATATATATGTCTAAATGTGTTGACAATTTTAAACAATTTATTTAAAAAAAAAACATTTGTTCCATAATTATTATGCAAATTGTATTTAAAATCCTGCGTATCTACAGCTTTTGTATATAATTTTTTCGTCTTTCGAGTGCAATTTTTTTAATTCACTTGTTTATAATTTATTGAAACAAAATCAAAAAACAAAAACACAAAAATTATAATAATAATAACCCCAACTAAATACTTAGTACTTATTATATTATGTGTAAACTGTATGTTTCTGTATGTGTATACAATAAAATGTATATGTATATGTATATGTATGTATACATACAACTCGTACTTACTAAATGCGATACCAATATGCGAAATTGAAGCGATTTAATAAAAATATTAATTATATTTATAACGTTTGTGTCTATTTACTTGGAAATATGTTTGTAATCTGATATAATATATATAAAAAATAAATAAACATGTTGAAACATGAAAATTGGAATACCTATAAATATGGACAAATTGAGAATTTTTCTAGGATATTCTGATACAGACGGATTTGACAGGCTTTTGTTATTTTTTATTTGTGTTTAATTCAGTTCAATGAGCCGAAAATTAATACTTACTCGTAAATTTTGTTTAATGCTTGTCTTAAGGAAAAAATATTGAAAAAATTATAAAAATATTTTATATTTAAAGGATACTTTGCTGTATCAAAAGATACTTTATATATTTCAGATACAGATACTTTTGTACCTCAAAACGGGCTGCAATTGGTGTTGGTTTTCCAGTTTGTTTCAAATCAAAATAAAAGAACGCACATTTTAAATTTAAATTTTCGTTTTTTTTCTTTATATTTTTATTAAATACATTTTTTTGGTTTTTCTTTTATATATATATACATATAGATACATAATTATGTATTTATATATTAAATTTGTATGCATTTTGTTGCTGTTTCATTGTTTTCATCTCTCATTATTACAATTATCAATTTTGAATTTTGGTTTTTTACTGCTTGTTGTTTTTAGTTTTTTCTTTTTTTGTGTTGTCATTGTTGTTGTGTTGCATGTTGCATTGTGTTGCATTGTGTTGTGTTATGTTGTGGTTTTTGGTTCGATTCGATTCGATTTGGTTTTGGTTTTAGTTTTGGTTTTAGTTAAAGATTTTTGTTAGTGAATCTCTAGTTAGAGTAGACGCAAGTAAGAATTAAGCAGATATCGCCTGCTGCTACACACTATATAGTATACTAAATATATTATATAAGTATCATAATTAATTAAGTATACAGATACAGCAAAAATTCTTTAACTACTGTGCTCAAACTACAATACAATCGCACAGTGGGCTTGATCATATTTTTTGTTGTGTTGTGATTCGTGTCTGCTCTTCGGTTTTTGTTTCACTTTCTTTTACTGCTATTGCTGGAAGCCTGTCTTTAAAATAAAACATAAAATAAAGAAATTTAAAAAAAAAACAATAAAAAAATTTTACCCGTCTTTAACTATTATATTTATAGTATTGTATTTTGTTTTGTTTTTGTTTTTCATTCAAAGTGAAATAAAAAATATTTAATTAAAAAATTGTATTGCAAATTAGAAATCAAATTGAAGTGTTCAATATAATTTTGTAATCAAATACAATAGTTCTATATATATAGTATTTTTTTTCTTCTTTTTTTTATATATATACCATATACTCTTATAGTATGTACAATACAAAAAAGCCCGCTGGACACAAACTGCTGGTACAAACTGTTTGCTGCAAAACTTAATATGTATATGTATTTATATAATAGTAATAAGTATTATATAGTATGTATTGTATGTATGTATGTATGTATCTATGTATACTATGATCTCGATGTGTGTACGTTCTTCATTCTTTCATCTCTTTCGAAATATATCGTTCTCTCTCTCTCTCTCTCTCTTATTCTTTCTTTCTAATACTAACACTGGCTAGACAAATGTTGCACATGATTTCAAACGAAGAATACAAAATACAAAATAAAATTGCAAAAGGTTAAAACATTCTATTGCACAAGTTTAGAAATTAGACAACAATAAATTAGGTAAAAAATTAACTAAGTAATTATATTATATTTATAATAATTATAATTGAAATACTTAAATACTTTGGCACGATTAAATCATAAATTGTTAACTTATAAACAATATATAATAATAAGGTATGTATGTGTATGTAAGGTATGTTTAATTGTATTGTACACTAGTATTTGTATATTGCACATAATCCATTTTCCATTTGATCTACAATATGTATATGTTATGGTAAAAAAAAATCTAACTGCAACTTTTCGTGTCCTGTCAGTAAATTAATGTTGGAACCAAAAAACCATTGACTGCTCTTTAATGAATATATGCTCGTACATACTTGTATGTATGTACATATGTATGTATGTGTCATTTCTTAGACTCATCCCAAACTGCCATCAATATCTCAATCTCAATCTTTATCCCTATCAATGCAATTAACAAAAGCGCTTTGAGCGTTTTTTCTCGTTTTTTGCTTGCCTCACCTAAAATTAAGAAAAAAAAAACCGATTATACTTAAAATTACTATATATATATACTATATATATGTATAAAAGATAGATAGATCTATCTATATAGATATATATACGTATGTATGTATATCTAAAAAGGAGATATATATATAATATATATTTTTTTATATATATTTATTAGTTTGGGAACATAAAATTAATCAACAAATTTGTTAGAGTTGCCACGCTAATAGTACATAAAAAACATTGACAAAAGCGCAAATCTAAACATTTTCATTATTAATTTTTTTGCTTTTTGCTTTTTGTTATTTGTGATTTGTTATTATTATTTGTTTAATTTATTAAATCATTTCTTTGTATCGCATAAACGTGCCTTAGTTTTACCCCGTAATATCGTGTAAATGGGGTCTAAAGAATTTACTACGTAGTATTCTTAGACTCTTTCTTGTAAGTAATAAATTTTATATGTATGTATGTATGTATGTATGTATTTTTGTATTGTATATAGTCGTGATATCGCTAGAATCGATTAAGTTGCATTTAACGTGTAATTAATCCTGTCAAAAAACAAAAAACAAAAACACAAACGAAATTCCCAAATGAATCTACAAGTGTTGTGTAAGTGCCTTTTCTTCATACGTATGTGTATGTATATGCATGTATGTGTATGTAAATCGATCTATATAGTATACATATACAGTAGATTCATAGTGTGTTTATATATATATTTTTGCTTTTGTTTGTTTTTTTTTTTTGTATTGTCTGAAAGTGCTACGTACTTTTCAACTAAACTATGCTACATATGTATGTATATATGTATGTATGTATGTATATGTGGAGAGTAAAACAGAATGAGATAAACACAGTGTTTGTCGAAGTAGTAATACATAGTAAAAACAATTGATCATTTAAGACTAAGTTCATATAACTAGTGCATAGATGTGTTTACCATATAATTGTATTGTAAATGTGTTAATATGTTTTTGGTTTTTTTTTGTTTTTGTTTTTGTTTTGGTTTTCTATTTCTTTTGTTTATAAGTAGCTTATTTAACGTACGCTTTATATGCTAACAATATGTATGTCGAATTTTCGTACTCGTTACTCGTTACTCGTTACACGTTACTCTTCACTTGTTACTCGCTACTCGTTATTCGTTATTCAGGCTAACAGCATTCTGTTAACCGTTGAACAACGCATCTGCTTAGTGAGCATTCTCGTCAAAGTCGCGATTCGTTACTTGTTACTCGTTACTCGCTACTCGCTATTAGTTACACGTTGCACGTTTCTTCTGTAAATAGCGTTTTGTGAACTGTTGATTGGGCTTACAACAGCTGCGCTAACAAATATTTGTTAGTTCCAGTTTTCGTTCTCGTTATTCGTTACTCGCTACTCGCTACTCGCTATTGGTTACACGTTGCACGTTTCTTTTGTAAATAGCGCTCTGTGAACTGTTGATTGGGCTTACAACAGCTGCGCTAACAAATATTTGTTAGTTCCAGTTTTCGTTCTCGTTACTCGTTACTCGCTACTCGCTATTGGTTACAAGTTGCACGTTTCTTCTGTAAATAGCGCTCTGTGAAGTGTTGTACATTCCGTTTGATTGGGCTTACAACAGCTGCGCTAACAAATATTTGTTAGTTCCAGTTTTCGATCTCGTTACTCGTTACTCGTTACATGTTATTTTGCTTTTGCTTCTGTTTTGGGTCTACAGCAGCTGCGCTATGACTGGCTCAATGAGACACATGTGTTCCGCTCCGCGCACCGGCAGACGATTCAAACAGAAATGCCTTATCATATCGGGCACAGTTTCGAACGGTCGACTGAATTGACCCAAGATATATTGGCCCGATTCATTGCGCTGGATCCGCATGTGCATAAAGCCCTTAGCGCCCCTACAAACCAAACAGAGGGATTAGTTTTAAATGCAGATTTAAATTGAATTAGGTTGAAACTTACTTCAGAGAGAGTGAATAGTCCTGCTTGGTGGACTCACAGTTGCGTACCAGAAACGAGCCTTCGGCCAAAGGTCGCAGCGTTGTCTCTGCCTCAATTCGCGTAATTGCGCCATGGTACCAGCTATACACAAAAAGAGAGAGAGAGAGTGAGAGAAGCAAAAAAGAGAAAGAGGGGGGGAGGGTGGTTTAACGTACCCCTGGCGTTCGAGTGGTATGGTCACATCGATGAGATCAACTGCTGTCACGTAGCCCTGGCAGAGATTCATATTCAACTCCTTGTGACTGCTCAAACCCCGCAGATCGAGGCTGCCAAAGTGTTTGTTCACCTGCCGCGGCTCATTCAGATTTAACGTGAGATTCTGACGGAAGAGCGCTGTATCTGCAATAAGAGAGAACAAGATAGAGATAGAGATAGAGAGATAATTGTTTGCAACTCACCCAGTTTGCTCTGCAGCTTCTGCTCCTCGCGCATTGAGTGGCTGGAGGAGGCTTGCGAAATGCCGCTGGATTCTGTGCTGTGCATGAGAAGATTATTGATTTCCGCTTGATTCGCGCGCAGTCGCCGCCGCAGCTTGGGCATATCGAAAGGCAGATCGCCGAGATCGACCGAGGTGGCGCTACCCGAGGTGCATGCCGCCTCCTGTTGCAGCGTTTTGCGGCGTCGCAGCTTGGGCATGTCAAAGGGTAAATCGCGCAGCTCTTGTGGCAGAGCTGTCGATGAGATGCCGCTGCTTGCCGCAGCGGAGGCAACACCCGCACAGTGCGAGGCATCGGCAGTGCTGCCACTGCCACTGACGCTGCCGCTGCCACTGCCAAGCTGCAATTTCGGCAGCGTTAAACGCTGCAGCGCTGCCAATGGCGGCGGCGCTTTGCCATCCTCTCGCGAATGCAGCGATATGCCACTGTCAGAGCCAAGCAGCTCATCCGCCAGATGCAGCAGGGCCTTGTTGGGTGGCGCCACAGCACGCTGATTGCTGCTGTTGCCGCTGCCGCTGCCGCTGCCGCTGCTCCGCTGCTTGCTAAGCAGCTGGACAGGCACAATCGCACCGCCGCCGCCACCGCCACCGCTCACATCGAGAGTCTTGGCATGCTCCTCCAGCTGCTGTTGCATTGGCTGCTGTGATTGATCCGAAACGCTGGCCGAGGCCGGCTCCTGCGAGGATTTATCCGATATGGGGCTGAGTATGTGTAGCTTGGAATGGATAAGGACGGGCGCACGCAGCGGATACGCGATGCTTGAGCTGGCGCTGCCACCGCTGCCGCTTTCCGAGCTATGCGAACTAAGTGAACTGGAATGACGCGACTCCGAGCTGGAGGTGCTCCGATTGCCCTCGCTGGTGCTGGAGCGCAAAGATTCCATGCTGCCGCCACTGCTGGAGGTGGCAATGCTCTCCGTGGAGCTATAATTGTGGCCAGCGGTGCGGCGTTGCGCCCCCGTCTTTTGCTGCTGCGAATGCAACTGTTGTTGCTGCTGCTGTGACTGCAACTGTTGCTGCTGTTGCTGCTGCTGCTGTGGCTGCTGATGCGACTGTTGCTGATGATGATGATGATGATGTTGTCGTTGCTGATGCGGCTGTGCGCTGCGGCGCAGCTCTAATACACGACCCGATTCCAGCACAAAGCTGCGCGGTCGACGTGTTGCTGCTGCTGCCGCAGCTGCTGCCGCTGCCGACGCTGACGCAGAGACGGAAGCTGAGGCTGAGACTGATGCTGATGCTGATGCGGAGACGGATGCCGTAACGGAAGCGGTTATCGATGCAGAATTAGAATTAGTTGAGGGCGGATTCACGTAGGCGCTGTCGGTGAGACTATTATCATTGCTGCTGCCGCACAGCTGCAACTGTTGCTGTTGTCGCAGCGTTTGCAATGGCAAACGCAAATCACGTAGACGCGGATGCGCTGGCTGTGCAGCGGGCAAATTTGGTGCGCTTTTAATGCTGTTCATATAACGTTCATGCTTGCCCGGAAATTTAATGGGCAGCGGCGCCGTCGAGGGGGGCGAGGGTGTATAGCCGCGCGCGGGTAATTGTTGCGTGGAATTGGCAACACTCGCAGATTGCTGTTGCAGCTGCAACTGTTGCTGTTGCTGTTGCGTTTGCAAATGTTGCTGCTGCTGTGTATTCAGTTGTTGCTGTTGCTGCTGCTGCTGTTGCTCCTGCTGTGAGTGCAACTGTTGCTGCGGATGCTGTTGCTGTTGCTGTTGCTGCTGATTCTGATTTTGTTGATCTATGTGGCTGAGCTGCAGCTGACTTAGTTCCGCTTGCACCTGCAGCACAATCTGACCAGGACCAACAGGTGACTCCAGCTGTTGCTGCTGCTGTTGCTGCTGGTGTTGCTGCTGATGGTGATGATGATGTTGCTGCTGCTCCTGCAATGCTTGATTTTTACTGTTCTTAGCCCGCTTGCATTCTAGCCGGGATTTGGCCTTGGACGGCATCTCGTTGCCATTGCTGAGCTGCAGGAGCACCGAGTGATTCGTAATTCGATCCACTTCATCCAGATCATCATCGGATTTTGCTATCTTACAGTCGAAGGCCGTTTCATAGATTTGACGCCGTCGGCTTGCCATGTTGTCCGAATCGTGTTCGTCCTCGTCTTCCTCGTCGTAATCCGCCCGCTGCTGTTGCAGTTGCTCCACGTTTTGTTGCTGCTCCTCTTGCCCTCCTCCTTCGTGCCCCGCCTTCTTGTTTTTTTGCTGCTGTTGCTGTTGCTCCTCGTCCTCCTCCTCTTCTTCGTGCTCTTCTTCGCCGTTGCTGGCAGAGATTGGCTTGGATTTTGCTCTTAGTTTGGATTTTGGCTTTGACTTTGGCTTTGGCTTTGGTTTCGATTTGGACTTTGCTTTGGCAGCGGGCGCACATTCGCTGCATTCGTGTACGCCATGTGGATGCACATAGAATATGCTACGTGGCTTAAAGTATTCCTCCAGCTCATCTAGCTCCAGACCGCCTAGGCCACCACCACCACCACCACCACCACCACCACCACCACCAAGACCACCAGCCGCTGAGCTGCTATTGGTTGGTGTCGTTATGCAGGCGCCGCACACGGCTGCTGGGCCAAGCAGGCGGTGCGGCGGCATCGACAAATCCTCAACAACTGCTGCTGCACTTGCTCCAATTGGTGGACAGCACTTGAGCAGCTCACCCTCGCCGGCGTCGCAATGTTGCAGCTGCAACTGCAACTCACCGCTGCCAATTGGCAACTGTTGCTGATGTTGTTGCAGTTGCAACTGTTGCTGCTGGACACGTGGCTGTACGTTGCACGTTTTACGCACTAGGGCCAACGCACGAGCATGCCACTCGCGCCGCTTGAGGCATTCACTGCAATCCGACTCCTCCGATGTGCTAGTTGTGGGCGTGTCACAGCGTATTATGCGTACGCCCTCCTCGGTGAAGCTGTAACGTTTCGGCGTTGATTGTTCTGTTAATTGATCCTCCTCCTCCTCCTCGTTCTCTTCAGCCTCCTCCCCTTCGTCCTCGTCGTCGTTACAGTCCTCGTCCTCGTCACCGCCCCCGTCCTCGTCGTCGTTCTCGTCGTGCAACTGCTCCTGTAGCTCTCTTAGTTCCTGCCCCTCGTCTAGTTCGTGTTGTTGCGGTACGTCCAAGCTGCTGCTCTTTCGATAGCCGCTCAATAGCAATTGTTGCTGCTGTTTTTGCTGTTTATCTTTATCTGTGTCCTTATCCTTTCCCCTATCTCTATCTCTGTCTCTGTCCCTGTCCCTGGCCTTGTCTTTGTCGTCGTCCTTCTCCCTTGTCTTGAGTAGATCCGAATAGTAATACGGCGACGGCTGACGCTTGCTATGCTCTGTTGGCGCAACGGTCAATTTGCGCGGACTGCGCTGCAGCTGCAGTGGCAAGGGACGCACCAAATCATCCGAGATGCTGTCCGGCGAATTGAGCAACGTTCCGGGCGCAGCGGTGCCACTGGCTAAAGGAAGCGGCGGTGGCAACGGACGTTCAACTTCTTCGTCAATGTCCGCCTCGCCGTCCGACGATTTTGGCGCTGAAGAATCTGTCGGCGATAACAAACAGAAAGACAGAGAAAGCGTGTGTGAGAGAGAGAGAGAGAGAGAAAGACAGTGAGAAAATGAGGCAATGAAATTAATTTGATTACATTTTATGTGTAAGATCTTCAGAATATTGTATGAGATCAGAAATAAAATAAAAGAAATAAATTAAACGAAGCCAATTACTTTGCTGAGACCAACATAGAAAGCGAGAGAGAGAGAGAGGGAGTGTGAGGGAAAGAGACAAAAAAATAGAGTGGAAAACAGCAAGTAAGAGAAATTCAAGAAAATGAAACAATGTAGATATTTTAATCAAAATCTGCTCTCTTTTATACATTTTTTTTAACTACTTTAAATATCGAAACAAATAGAGAAAAATAAAGAAAAAGAGAGAACTTTACAGTTATTAAGCAGAAGAGAGTCTAACAGAAAAATAAAAAAAAATTTTTCAGGTTTCAAATATTCTTTTTAAAAAGAAAATTTCAAAAATAACACACAAAAATGAAAATTTAAAAAAGTTTGTGAAACTTAAGAATCGAGATTGTTTTTTTTTAATCAGAACTCAAAGTATCAGAATATTTGAATTGAATTGAATTCGGTTTGAAATAATCTATTTATATAGAATACTTAAAATAAACCAACGAATCGGAAATGTGTCTTCTGTGAGTTACAATTTTGTACATGGCGAGAGTTGAGTTTAAGAAATAAATTCCCTTCTTGTTTGTTTTTTATTCATGAAGTAAATAAATTCAATTTTAGACATTTAACTTGTAGTTAGTTTGGTGGAGACATCCCTTTTTTTAGCATCCTGGTGGCTTTCTTATTATGAACATGAACAGACCCTGGTATATTTCTCGTCTTAGTGGCGTCTCTTGTCGCAGTCTATTAGTCGCTTCGTTGCCTTCTGTCCATCTCATCCTTCCATCTGATGCCCTATGTGCCCGTCTCTCTAACCAACTTTAAATCTGCCAGTTGCCATTTTACGCCTGGTTGATCCCAGCAGCCGCAGCGCCGCCTTCAACTTGGCCAAGTGCGCCAGGTGCGTCTAATTGCCACTAGGTTGCATTTTTTTTTTTTAACTACCCAACCAATTGCCCTCAACTACCTGAAGAACTAATTAACTAGTCGCAATGCAACAAAAAAAAAAAAAAAGATTTTAAAAAGAAAATAATATTTCTTTTATATCAATTTTAGTTTATAGAGTTAAAATTAGCTTATTTTTAAAAATAAAACCTTTTTTTTTTAATTTGTATAACTGCCAAGCTATGCAGAAAATTAAAAAAATTAGTGTTTTAGCAAAGTAAATATTTAAATTAAATTATGCATTAAATATAAAAAATGAATAAGCGATTTTTTAAAGTTTAAAATAAGATATTTATTGCTAAAGTGCTGCTTCGTTTTAGTCAAGTTACGTGCAAACATTTTGATCTGGCTTAAAGTTTTTGTTTTTAACGAAATATGATTCACGAATTTCATAAACATAAATGCAACAAGTTGATTTATTAAAATTATTATAAATAAAAAACATAAGTGCCTAAAAGTATGCTAAGCTTTTCCCACTTGTCGAATTTTGAATATTTTTAAATGGCGCCTACAAGTATGCAGCACTTTTTTTTATTTTGTTGCTTACCCGAATTGTAATGGCTGTTGCGTTTATCCTTTTTGTGATTACCGTTATTGTTGTTGTATGTAAAATGGCGCTGATTGTGCAACAGTTGTTGTTGCTGTTGCTGTTGTTGCTGCTGCTGATGATAACCGCGTGGCGTTGGCAGCGTTTGCAACTGTTGCAGATGTTGCTGCTGCTGTGGCTGCTGCTGTTGCTGCTGCTGTTGTTGTTGCTGCTGGTGGCGCTTTTGGGCTGGCGCTGTGCGACGTTTGGCCTTTTTGTGGTAAACCTTTTTGTGCTGACGCGTATCCTTGGGATCCGAATATCCTTCGATTAGCTTCACAGATGCCTGTTTAATGTTGCTATTGGGCAGCGGCGGATGTTGCAGCGTTGCACGTTGCTGCTGTTGATGTTGTTGCAGCGGTGCTGCCGGCAATGTGTTGTTGTTGTGCGCGTGATTGCTGTGCAGTTGCAATTGTCCCTGTTGCTGTTGTTGTTTCTGATTGCTGTTGTTGCAATTGCTGTTGTTGTTGTTGCTACCCAAAATAGCTGCTGCTGCTGCTGTTGCAGTTGCCGCTTGACTGGGCAATGTTGCCAATGGGGCAGGCGGCGGTGGCACAGCTGCTGCTGCTGTTGATTGCTGTTGTTGTTGTTGTTGTTGTTGTTGTTGTTGTTGTTGTTGTTGCTGCTGTTGCAACGTTTGTTGGGCTTCGTTAAATGGCAGCTGTAAACAACAAGAGTTTATGCAAATGAGTTAACATTGTGTTGAATTCATTAAATTTGTTGCATTTGTTGCATTTGCAACATTCGTTGTATTCATTCACTTGTTTTATGGTATGGGAATTCATTCGCATTCGATATTCATTTTCGTTCATTCATTTTCATTTTGTGGTTGCGACTAATTTGATTTGCGTTTCGATTTCAATTTTCCTCGCGTTTTAATTGAAAACCGTATGCGCGTCATGTGTGACTGCAACATGTTGATTTTATTACCAGAAAGAGAAAGAGAGAGAGACAAAGAGAGAGAGAGAGAGAGAGAGAGAGAGACAGAAAAGGGGTGATATGTATTGCAGGAATGTGGATAGGGTAATTGTGGCATCAACTCATTTAGCGCTTTTAGGTTTTCCTCCTCCTTCTTCCTCCTTCTTCTTCTTCTCCGACAGCAGCAAATCTAATGAAATTCTTGCTGAATTTTTCACTGCATTTTCATTGCATTTTCCCAGATAGTCTTAAAGCGCTACGCACAAATAAAACTCGCATTTAATGTTAAACAAACAAAATTATAAAAAATGAAAAATAATTAAGTAATTTTTAGGTTTCACTTTGAACTCAAAACAAAACACAAGTCAAAAAGTTTCGTAATAAAGTAAACGAGTTTGAAAATTTTAAATTAGAAAAAAAAAATTACATCCGTATAAAGTTGCAATGAAAAATAATATTCTTAATAAAAAATAAAATTTTAATATATTTTTTTATATACTTTAAGTTAATAATATTGTTTGTAGTTTGTACAATAGATTTGCTAAGTTAAGTTGCAATCAAGTTGACGAGAAACAAAATAATTCTTTTTAACCCAGGAGAATTTTTTTTTTTAAATATTTGCAACAGAAAGGGTTTTTAAATTAAATAAATAAATATATAAAAAAAGACAAAATAACATTTAACGGTTTTCAATGACATTTCACATTTCCCGCTTAATATTTCAAAAAGTCGCTCTGCAAATTGAGCCTTGATTCACATCATCAGGTCAAACTATTTAATATAATTAAATATGTATATGTATGTATGTATGTATGTATGTATATATGTATGTATGTGTGTATATGTTTTAGGTATATTTTGACAAGATTCATGCCCTGATTTCTATAATGCACATACGATTATGTATGCTCATATTCTATGAGATTTCTTCTCGTTTCTCTTTCTATTTCTATTTCCATTTCTGTTTCTGTTTGTGTTTCTATTTCCCTTTCCGAGTTCAGCTAATGTTTATAATCCATTTTGACAGCGCGTCCGGCATATGACAAATAGCTGCAACATCAGGTTGCACAACTGCAATTGCAACGGCAACGGCAACGGCAACGGCAACGGCAACACGAGTGAATGACATTAACGTGTTCCTAATATGTAAGCATTGAACAAGCAACAATCTCTATCTACAATACTTCTCTCTCTCTCTATCCCCATCCCCCTCCCTCTCTTAGTCTTGCTGGGGTGTATCACTGTTGGGCCAAAAAGGGGCGGGGCATTTGCCATAAATATGCGCATTATTGTTAAACATAAATTTCCGTTACATGTTAGCCAAAATTATGGAATGAGGCTGGTCGACTTGAGCTTGAGCCCCCCCCCCCCCCTCCCCCCCCATGTTGCAGGCGGAAATTGATGCCATTCGCCAATGGGGCAATGGTTGGGGTACATTTTACAGGGTATATATGTAGGAATATAGACAGAGATGGGCTAATACACAGACTAAACAATGGATGTTCATTTATTGCAGCTGCACTTGAAATTTAAAGGAATTTTTAATTGAAACTCATAAATTTAAATGCGTTAACAGCGGTCCACAGATGTTGTTGTTGTTGCTGTTATTGTTGTTGTTGTTGTTGTTGCTGCTGCTTCTGTTGCGGCTATTTATAGATGGTCAAAGCACGCTTTAGGAGTTGGAATTTGGCACCGGATGCAAATGTTGAATAAAGCTGTGTTTATACCCCCCCCCCCCTAAAGGTATATACATACCTAACTAGTATATCCTATTTTTATATTTATATGTATGTGTGTATGTATGTATGTATTGTATATTCCACACATGTATTCTGCCTTTGTACCCCCTAAGCACATCCAAAATACTCCATTTGATTCTCTGTATATGGTTCGCCGTAAATACTATCCATATACCCCCCCCCCCACCCTTCCCGCAATAAACTGTATACGTCTATAGCAAATACATCCCTCTCCCCCCCCTTCCTCCTCCTCCTCCCCATCACCCGTATTAAATGGCCACATATGAAGTTGCCCCTAGCAGCCGCAATTGTTTGATTTAATGGTGGGGTATGCTCAAGTTGCAAGGTTGCAAGGTTGCAAGGTTGCCACGCCGCCAGTTAGCCAGGTTGCCATGTTGCCAGGTTGCCAGATTGTTGTTGAACTCAACCCATATATGCATACATATATTGTAAATGCGAGACAATTGAGATATAGAAATCTAGACACGCCCACAGGCATACATACATACATACATACACGTATGTATATGCGTACGTATGCGTAATATCGTATATGGTTTATTGCTGCAAGGGGGGATGGATCTTGGGGTTTGTTGCGTTTACATTCATTTTCCTTATAGAGATGGTCTGAGTGGCCCTTGAATTCCAATTTAAAAGTAATTTATGCGGCTTCACATATTATAAAATACTTTTGTAAAATAAATACATATACTCGTATGTACATACCTTAATATATAAGCATAAATAAAATTAAAAAAATAATACAATTATAAAATAAATAAAGCAAAAATTTGAAATTGGCTTTTATTTACAGTAAAAATAAATATAAAAATAAAATTAAATAATAAAATTTAATGATATGTTTAAGGATAAACTTCGTAAGGTTGAAAATATATTTTGTAGCTAAAAAAAAATGTATTTACTTTGAACATATTTTTCGTGCCTTATTGCGATAGTTTAGTGACATTGCCATCGCTAATAATCGCATGTCTGGGCATTCGTACACAAAATGTTCTTTAAATATTTACGCTTGATTATCAGCGTATAGAGGACGATTCGAAGCGAAGCGCATCGATTGGTCCTGAACGAAAAGAAACAAACGGTGGTGGGGAAGGGGTGGGGGGGGGAAGGGAAGCGGAGCAAGAATAAAGGATAAATGAGGACATTTGCCGAGTGTGAGTGAGAGGGCAAGGAGGCTTTGGCTGAAGCACTAGACAAACTACAATCAAAATGGTTAGACATATGGTTAAATAAAAACTGATTCAATGTCTAAACGGACTCGTCCTTGTCCATTTAACATGATGATTCATGTTCTGAGTTCTTATTGTTTTTGTTGTTGTTGATTGTTGTTGTTGTTGATTGTTGTTGTTGATTGTTGTTGTTGGCTGTTGGTTGTTGGCTGTTGTCAACGTGACTTCATGTGCACGTTAATGAAAACGTTGCAAGATAATGAAGGATCCAATGATTATAATGATGATGACAATGACAATGATAATGATAATGATAATGACAATGATAATGATGGTGATAATGATAATGATAATGTTGTGTTAGTTTTAACGAGTATTGCAGTTTTGCTTTTTAATACCCTATATTTACATTACAAAAAAAAGGCTAAACTATCTATCGGGTAAATAATTGAATGTGAATAATTTCTGTCTCTCTACAACATTTTTCAAATATTTAATAACGATTGAAGTTTTCAACTCCAAACTTGAGAAAATACAGGGTATTTTGTGGTCGCACATTGTTGCCAATTGCATTCATTCTTATTTCAGTGGAATGTTTTTTAATTTGAGTGAACGCTGTCTTTTTACACACTACTTTCTCTCATTTACTCTTTGTCTGACTGTTTTAATGGATATCATGAGTTTTTTTTTAGTTTCCCTTTTCTTTTTTTTTTGTTTTGTTGGGGTATATTGAAATCTTCTAACTCGGGAGTCGGTGCACATCCCATAAGCTGTATGTATTGCGAATAAAGTTTAAGATTCACAAAATAAAAATACTCCAAAATTTTCCATTGAATTAAAGTTTATATTTTAATAGTTTAAATTTGAAGAGTATAAACAATTTAGAGGGTATTATAATTTTAATCGGATGTTTGTAACGCTTTGAAGAAAGCAATTCCTACAACCCCAATGAGAAAAATTAAATAATAAAGCCTAAGTTTTATAAAAAAAAAAAATTTTTTTTTTAAATTACAGCCCCAATAGGTATGCTACAATATATTTTTTTTTATTTTTCCGACAGTCTCTTTTTAGATATATCAGCTATATGAATGAAGAAAAATTAAATTAAAATTTATAAATAGCCAGATCAGATAACTATAGCCTCTGAGCCTCATAGTTAGACCACAAAGTCAAATATATATATTCATATAGAAAGAGTATATAACTGATTTTTTTTTTATTTTATGTGTTCAAAAATAAAAAAAAATATTATATATTCATATAGAAAGTGTATATAATGTTCGGATTGATTAACTGATTTTTTTTTTATTTTATTTGTTCTTGTATTTTTTGCAGATGTAGTTTTCTAAGCTAGACAAAGCGGCGTATGAGTAATATTTACGCAAGAACAATACAAAAGCGTCGTGTCGTGTTGCCAATTTATTGAAATATACAATACAAAAAGGCAAACACTGTATGTATATATATATGAGTGTGTATTTGGGTGTGTGTATGTGTGTGTTTGTTGATACTGCCGAGTTATCGCTGATATTACTCCATGGAGAATAATACAAGAGACGAACGGCAGAGAATTCCCTAAACGCAGACAACAAACTCTCACCAAGAGCACTTCAGCGTGCAGACGCAGATGAGGCACAGGATGGATGGAGTTCGATGGGGTTGAAGCTGCGGCAGGAGCAAGGGGATGGAGCTGGATGGAGCTGGATGAAGCGGAGTTGGAGTTGCAGCAGCCACAAAAAGATGCAGTTGGAGTTGAAACCGGAACGAAACGCTGCATTCGGGGTGAGAGTCGGAGTTGGAACAGAAACAGAAGCCTGTGGAATGTTGGAAAATGGCTGAAGCAGCGTTTGTCTATTTCTGCACATACATTCAAGATTGCCCGATTTCAACATACCCTCTAAATAAATAACACACTTTTTTATTATAGAACTTTCTTACGAAAACTTTTGGAAAGTGAAAAATAAATATTAAGTCTAGAATTTATTTCGCAATATTTCAAGTTTTAAATAAATTAAATAAAATATATATCTACATATATATATATATATTAAAGATCGGTTATTAGATTTGCATATTATTCAATTTGTCAATAACAATAATTTTTGAATATTTTCATCATGCATTCATTTTAATTTCTAATTATTTACTTCAAAGTGAGAAAAGTCTTTGGACAATATTTTTCTTAGCTCTGATGAAATACAATTGTATTTATAAGCAAACGATTTTAATGGGTATAAAGTTGCCTGTTACATACATATGCAGCGCCCTTGCATACCCTTTTTTAACCATTCTTAATGGATGTAGGGTGTTAAAATGTCGCGAGCTTTTATCATTTAAACGTGAGTTGCGGCCCAAAAGTAAAAATTAAAAAGTATAAACACATGCACACACATAGACACATACACGCGCACACGTGCATACACACATATATATGAATATGCATGCATGTATGTATATAGTAGTTGTATGTGTATGTAAATTTTGTTCATTTAAAATGTGGACACACACGTCGCGTTTGTTTGCATTAAACAAAAGTCGTAGGATGAAATAACATTTAAAACTGTAACAAGAAGAGCAAGAAAGAAGAAAGAGAGAGAGGGGAAGTGGGAAAGAGATAGCGGAAAAAAGAAAGTCGAGAGGAGAATAGAAAGAAAGAAAGGACAATAATACGAACAGCATGAAAACAAGGCATAGAAAAAAAAAAAAAAAACACACTTTTAAAGAGCTAAATCATTTTTTGTTTTTATCCATAAAGGAAAGAGAGAAGAGACAGAGACAGCAAAAGAAGAAGAAGGAAGATAACGCTAGGTATAAAAAACGAGATGGCAAGGCATAGAAAGAGACAAAAACTAAGGCTGAAGACTAAAATACTCAAGAAAAGGAGAAATGAGAAAAGTTAAAACAGAGAGGAAGCAAATGAAGAGGAATTGAGAGAGAAAAGGAAAGAGAGAGAGAGAAGGAGAGTGGGAGAAAGGGAGAGAAAGAGATAGAAAGAAATATTGAATAGGAGAAGGTAAAATCAAAGATCGTTGTCATTCACCGATTCGCACATTTCATTTGAAGTACATTAAATGTTGGAATCATTTATTAGGTTTATCATTCATTTTATGTGAATGCACTCACTATGCACTCACTATGAATACTTGAGCACTCGCAAATGTAATACTGTTTAGCTAATTGTATTCGTTTAACACTCATCAATTATTCAGAATCCCAAACGAATATTGGACCATTGCATGCATAAAAACTATTCTAAATAAAAGTAAAGCGCAAAAAAACTACATACAAATACAAACACATATCACACACACACACAAACACACACACACACACACACACAAACATACATACATATGCAGAAATATGCTTGGCTCGCGGCTAAACAAATTTCAATAAAATGAAACTCAAGTGTTACAGGACAACGAAATTTTTATGCGCCTCATGCGGCGCAGGATTCGGATTTGGAATCGCTTTCGCTTTCACTTTACGACCAATATGCAAAAGGACAAACAACAACAACAACAACAGCAACAACAACAACAATAAACTGGCAAAACACAAACACGTTAGAACGCTTCCGTTGCACATGCTCGACTACGGAATACCCTACAATCCCGAACTTTTAAAAGTTGATTTCTGTAACAAGAAAAATAAAAATAAATTCGACTATGCCATATTTATTTATTTATATACTATGATTAATAAAATAATAAATAAATAATAATAATTAATAAAATATGATTAATAAAATATTTTCATATTTTTTACAGTTATGCCCATTTTTGTAGGGGGTACAACAGGGTATTCCAAATTGGAAGAAAATATTTCGTATGTGGCCATAAAGAGAAAAAGCCACAACAAAAAAAACCAAACAAACAAAAGAAAAAATTCGTAACTCTCCGAAAAAAAATAAAACAACAACAAAAAATGAAACGTAACTCTGGAGATAACGCGTTGAGATTTTTTTATTTTGTTTTTTTGTTTTTTATTATTATTATTTGTTTGGTTTGGTTTGGTTTGGTTTGGTTGGGGATATTGCCATTTGATGTGTGGCAACATTTGCTGCAGCCCTGGAGCCTTGTGCCTCTTCACAATACTTGGTAACCCTGCACGTTGTTGTTGTTGTTGTTGTTTCTCCTCTTTTTTATGGCTAGCCACCCGCTGCTAGAAGGGGGGGAGTTGGGAGGGCCATATTTAGTCAATGGACTTTGCATTGTTCGAGCAAAGCTTTGTTCAAATCAAAAGCCAACAGCGGCATAAAAGAAAGTAAAAGATAGATGGGGGGGGGGGGGGCGAATCTCTTTCTCTCTCTTTCTCTCTCTCTCTCTCTCGCTCACTCATTCTCTTTTGAATTGCTTTTCATTAGCGCATTGCTGTATGCAACTGTTGTCGGTCGTTGTTGGCGGTGCGTGCAGCTTATCAATTAGTCGCCCGAGGGCAGTTAATTGCCTTTTCCCTTTTTCGATTTATGCCAATACACAAATCTGGCAACGTCTGGCAACGTCTGGCCACATCTGCGTATATTGGCCTTGGTTAATTAACCCCCTGCCCCCGGCAGGCAACCAGTGTGCATGTGCATTTTTTATTATGTAATTAAAATTTTCGCTCAACTTGTTGTTTAATTTAATTTGTAATTTGTAATTTTCAGTCTTCAACATCTTGAGGATTCATGTTAACGCTAATGTGACATTAAAAGGCGTCAGATTAAATGTAAAATGTCACATTAACAGCGTAAGATGGCATGTTAATGTCACATTAACAGAGAAATGTAATGTTAATATTTTACAACATAAATTGAGATTCTGAGATTGAAATCCCCAAAATTCAATTTTAAATATTTAAATGCGTAGAAATGCCTTTCAACATTATGATGAAATGTTATTGTATTGAAAGATAAACAGACTGACATTAACATTAACATTAACATTAACATTAACATTAACATGACATGAATAAATTGCATTCTATGTTAATGTTAAATATGTATAACATTATGCCATAAGCAAACTTGAATATATTTCGTTTTTTAAGTTTGTTATTTTTTTTTTTTTTAACATTATTGGTGCGGAAGTTTGAGTGTTGAGTGTGATTCATTCATTCATTCATTATTCATTTTTGATTCACTTACAAATTCAGTTTGTGGACTTGGTGCTATCCAATGCTCGGGATTTGTTGGTATTGCCTCGGCAAGGCAGGGATCGAAACTGGACGGTCGTTTCTTAACAAAGTCTACAGGCAGGCTGTAATCATCACAGATGGCAATCTAAATAAAAGAAAAGAAAGAGACAGACATAGTTAGAAAGAGAGAGAGAGAGAGAGACAACACGTAAGCTATATTAAACCAAAAAACAAAAAGAAAGGAAAGCATTTGCAAATGTATGCATGTATGTACGAATATGTGTATTGGGTATGTGTATGTGTGTGTGTGTGTGTGTGTGTTTGTGTATTTGTATGTGTATGTGTATGTGTATGTGTATGTGTATGTGTATGTGTATGTGTATGTGTATGTGTATGTGTATGTGTAAGGCCTCAACACGCAATTTGTATGCTAAAAATAACATTTTCAAGTTGGCAAGCCAAGTGGCAGCAGCTGTGCGTCATGCACACACACACACAGACACGCACACACGCATATAGCCATAGACACCCTACCTTTGTGTAAATACCCTACCTCATACATTTCGGACACCCTGGCTTTCTAGCAGCTAAGAGCACAATGACTAAATTACACTCACAATTAAAAATGACGACGCCGCCGCCTTTGGGTACCGCCTCGAGAATCCTTTTAACAAAAAGCACAATCACCCAACCCGAGTGGACCAGCTGCACCAGGTGGGCGTGGCAGTTAAAAGGTGTAGCCCCCCCATACACACACACTACATACACAATGGAATGGAAAACAAATGCCAAAATTCATGACATTCATAATAAAATAAAGTCCAAATGCCAGAAAATTATTCAAATAATTATTTGGCTTTTTTTCTTTTTGTGTAGTTCTTTTACAATATTATTTTAAAATTATAATTATTTTAATAATACATAATAATATTATATTAAATTAAATAGTTTCATTTAAATGCTAGTTTTCACATAAAATAATAAGTTTTAGAAAAAGAAATGGTAAACGCTTCACAATTTCCCATGAAGAGATGCTAGCTAAAGGCATTTTATATCCTGTACACAGTAAAAATTTATAAAAAGGATATCATCGCGGGTCCTGTAAATATAAAATATACATAGGGAATTCTGCTTGCGTATATGTCTCCGTTTCCAAATCTTTATTTTTATCTCTTTTTTTATCTTAACGTTTACCTCTATTTCTCTCTATTTCTTCAGTTTTACCTCAATTTATCGTTAACTTTCAACTCTCTCTCTCGTTTTCCACCTGAATATTTGTTTCAAGCTTTATCCTTGAACAATGTTTTATCTGTAAGATGTGTTCGCATCACTTGTAGCTACCTCAAAGTACAATTGAAGACGATAAAGTTGACGACAATTACGGCAATACCATTCCATGCCAGAGCCGGAGCCGGAGCCGGAGTAGCTGGAGCAACCGGCGGCGCCATTGCTGGAGCTGCTTTGCCGTAATTCACGGGCCAGCTCCCGGGGGAGATTGACGCAGATGGCGTGATAGGGCCAAGCACAGGGACCAGCACACACCACGTAATCCTCGCCGGCGGTGAAATCAATCCAACAGCGACGACAAAACATGTTGCTAATAATTTTTCAGGTTGGCAGACAATGTAGATAATACACTTAAGAAAATTACACACAAAAAAAAAAAATAAAAGAAAAATGTGGAAAACGAGGGAAATTTTGCAATGCAAGTGAAAGGAGTTAAAGAAGTGTTAGGAAAAAGCAAAAGCTGCAAAAGATGTTCGACAAGAGAAACTCAAGTGTTGACAGGCGAACGGGCAACGCGGCACTGAGACCGAAAGGATGAAAACAAGATGCGGATGTGAGTGGATGCAACAACTATGAAGGAAACTTTCAACAGCTGCACAGTGGCAGCAACTACAAGCACATACGTACACCCATAGAGAGACGTGGCAACTGTGGCAACTGTGGCAACTACCGTTCTGTTTGCATTACCTTGGGGCATTTCTTTAAAATTGAAAGGCCAATCTCAGCAAATGATGGCAGTTGTTTGAGTGTGCATAATAACCCGGCAACTATGCTGCCCCATGCCCCATACACCATGCCCCATGTCGTTGCAACACTGCCTTGTGAACAGATTCTAGAGATATGGCAGCCAAAAATAAGTAAGTGATAAAACTAAAGAGCTTTGTGAATTGAGGAGATTTCCAATAAAATTTATCAAACAGGAAAACAGAAGAAACAAAAAAAGAGAAGAAAATCAAGAGATGAATTGAAGAAATCAGAAAGAAAGAAACAAAAACGAAGAAAAGAAAAGTCAAGTGATCAGTTTATCGATTGATTATTGCAAAATGAAATAAATAAAAAAATAAATAAAATACTTTTGTGTTTTTATTTAGAATTTCTTTGGCTTGTCAATTTAAACAAATTTATTTATTTAAATAATCCAACAAAAGAAAATACAATTTAAATGTAGTCTAGTCGGTGTAAGCCATAAGTTTCGCATCGTTAGCCCCGGCAATTGCCCGTGGCGAACAGAGTTGCCAGATGAGTGAGGGTTGCCACTTATTATTGGCCTGGTCAGAATGTCGTTGTGATTATTAGGCGTCTTGGGGTTTATTTCTCTTCCTTTTTTTTTTTCATGTTAGTTGGCTTTGATAAGCAGCCATAAAAAATGCATGACTAAGAGCCTTGACAAGGTGCAGAACGAAATCGAGGTGAGATTCAGCAGCAGCAGCACGTGTCCATGTCCCTGCCCATGCCCACTCCTCCACTTCTCCACCCTTTACACCCGCAGACAGCTTTTGTACACCTGACGCCAAATGGAAAACGGAAAATGGAAAATAAAAAATGCAAAATGTTGCAGCTCATTCGTGGTGGCGCTTTCAGTGTGTCTGCTCGAGTAAATATCATAAATTTTAAAGGCGGCATTAATGCGGCTTGTCTCAGTTTCAAGTTGCAGCGCTCCAACGTTGCCAGACCGTTTCACTGTGGCAGTGGCAAAAACCAAACATTGGCGCATAACCGCAGGCACTTTGGCAATGCGCCCGGTTCCGTGTCTTTTGGTCCAACCTTCGCTACACACACACACACACAAACACACACACATACACATACACATGCATTCGCTGCAATGTTGCAAGTGTTGCCACATGTTGCCGCACTGGCTATATTGACACAGATTGCACACTCTGGGTTTTGCTTTTTTTCTTTTTGGTTTTCTCTTTCTCTCTAACGCTTTCTAGCTTTTCATCTTATTCTTGAAAAAAAAAATAAACAAAAATATTTTTCTTTTCGACGAGAGTTGCCACTAAATTAAGCATTTAATTTAAATTGACTACAAGTATTGTATTTTATTTAAATAAATTCTAGTTAAGAATTATATTTTTTTCAATTATTTTGCAATATTTAAAATAAGAATTTTTATTTTGAGTTAGATAATTATTGGAGAAACCCTCGCTGTGTGACCTCGATGAATAACTTTTTTTTATTTGGCAATTGCTGTTGTTGTTGTTGTTGTTGTTGCTTTTATTGTAGTTGTCAAAGTCGCGCGGTAATTGCAATTAGCATCAAAACCCGAAAATACAAACCACACGCACCGGACAGCCTGGGCAAATAAATGGGCATGGATATGGGAAATTCAGTAAGCCTTTGACCAATTGACTGATTGATAGATTGATTAATCGACTGTTTGGCTGATTGATGAGCTGAGCGCTGGCAGGCAGACGCTTTCAATTATCATTCCACATTATGCGTTTGTCCGGGTGGTAGAGGGTATTGTTATTGTAAAAACAAGAGTTAGCCATTCACCTGTTGGCATTGGCATCGGGCCGGGGGAGGGGGTGATAAGATGGCCAAGGGGTTGTTGGTAAGGAATTTGGCAAGAGATTTGTCAGGGGGTCGGTAATCGTGTGGCCTTTAACGCTCAATTGATTTGTTTGCTCTGATGAATTTCGTCAAGTCCAAGCCGACAATTGCTTCATGAAGATGTTTACGTCACTCAATCAATTAGAAGAACCAATGAGCCCTCCCTCCAATCACCATTCAATCACAATGCAATATTTGTCTAATTTATTCAATGCAATCCTTATTCAATCCCGATTCCATCATAACTCAGTCACAATGTTACGTTCAATTCAACTACTAATCCAATCATTCTGACTAGCATTCAATCACAATTCAATCACCGTTCAATCATCAACTTTAAAGTATATCGTATTGTATTAATCAGAAATAGTTTACGACAATTTACAGGCTATAACAAAATGTAATAGAAAAAGCATCTGTATGACTTTTATATCATATTATAAAGGAATTTACAGGGTATATGCACACATATACAATATTATTTTTCATTTTAATTGTACTCGTATTTGTGTTTGTTGATTCTGTGTAATTTTTCTTGTGCAGACTTCAAGTGCAGGTCATTAAAAATGGCCGTCAATGAGACATTTGGAGTCATGTAAACTTTCAAGTGGTTGGCCCAGCGGTGGTGGCAAAAGTCACCGTGGAGGGAGGGCTGGAGGTGGCAAAACGGGAAAGGGGGAGAAGTGGAGAAGTGGGGCAGCATCGACGTAACCAAAGTAGAAGTCAAAATCGGGATGTGTATAGGGTAGACCCGGACATGGAACTCTGAAGGGGCGTCATTCTTAGCACTAACTGCTGATGCGGCCGTTGAGGTTGTCTGTCCGTCCATCTGTCTCCACTGTCTGTCTGTCTGTCTGTCTGTCTGCCTGTCTCTCTGCTAGGTCGTCAGCTCGTCAGGTGGTTTCATCTTTTTGGCTTTTTTTTTGTGATGGCTGCACCCATGGATTGTGCCATAAATTTTAATTAAATATTTTTGAAATTGTATATGTGTATGTGTGTGTATGTGTGTTGCAGAATATATTTAAAATATATATACACATATACATACACATATTTGGGTATGTACACTGTCAAAAAATTATTTCTTCAATGCAATTTTATTTCAATTTAGAAGTTTAATTAAATGTAAATAAAAAATTGCGTAAAATTTATTTCAAATTTTATTTTCATTTGATTTTCCGATTTTAAGAAATTTATCAAGAAAATATAATTAACTGTCATTGTATAAAAAAAATTTAATTAATTCAACACGCACGTAAAACATTAATTTTTTAAGATAAAAATTAAATGCAATTTTAATTAAGCCAAAGTCATATTTCATTTTTTTTTGTTTTTGATTTTGTTTTCAGTGTATGCGTGTGGGTTTTTATTTTAATTGAAAGCCCGTATAGACGGTAAAATGTGGCGTAAATCCTGTGCTCCTGGCAGAGATCAAGAGGATCCTTTTTCGTTGCACTTGAAATGAACGCACACCACGTGACTTTTAGCGTTAGGTCTATAAATTTCAATGTCGCCACCAAGCAGAGGGCAAAAACCCACCCGAAAGGACCTGTTTCCTTATCGCGAGGGTTGCTTAGCGTCTGGCTACAACAACACACAACAACAGCACAGCAAAAAAAACAAGGACTTGGGAACGGGTGGCAACCCTGGCGCGTGCTACATAAATTGTTTGAATTGTATGCAAAAACAACCAACAAAATCAAACGGAAGATGGGAAAAGTCAGTCAGAACGCAACCAAATGAAAATTACAAAAACAAATAAAACGTATAAGAGGAATGTGACCAGAGTGTCGTATAACGCCAAGCGGTGGGCGTGGCATACATATATGGTATATGGTATATGGTATATGGTATATGGTATATGGTATATGGTATGCGAGTATACTCGTACTCGTAGTCATGGGCGGGCAGTCGTCCTATGGAAACCGTAAAATAAATAAATTCATTTGTGGCCATTGGCCAAGGACACTCTCTCTGTATTTAAATACTCGCACATGTTGCCAAATCTTACACTACGAGCGTCATATGCATATACATACATACATGTATGGTATGTACATATGTACATACATTAATACTGGAAATATCCGACGTGCAATGCTACGCCGCACATAAATTTTTCTTTTTTTAAAAGTTTTTGCTATCCATTTTTAAATTTCAAATTTAAAATACGAAAAAAAATGAAAAACTATTTCTAAAAATTATAAAGTTGCAGAAAATTAAATTTTCCCCTAAAGAAAAGAGAAAATAATTTTATAGAAAATTTGATTTATTTTATATTGTATTTTTATATTTTAGAATTTATCAAAAAAAAATTTTATTTATTTTATATTTTTATATTTTACAATTTATCAAAAACAATTTTCCAGAGCACAAGTAGTACGAGAGTTCAATGCAAAATTAGTTCATTTTCGAAATTTTCCACATTTTCCGCATGAAAATTTCCAAAATCGTATATACTGTTACTGTTCACTTGCTATGAAAATTTTGTAATCGTTTTATTCATACGTTGATCACCAGTCGCCAATCAGGTCAACCGACTGTATATATATATAATACTATATATATATGTGTCTGTGTGTGTGTGTGTGTGTGTGTGCCACTTCCTGTTTGGCTACACTACAACACAACACTCAACGCCGCCAGTCGCCACTCGCCCCCCGCACGCCACCCCGTATGCCTTTGTACGCGTACCACTACAGTTGAGCGCACATTGGAAATTGTTCTGCTTGTGGGAGCGGAAGTTGTGCGGGCGACAGTGGGTGTTACAATGGATGATGGTACAGTGGGTGTTCCCAACAATTTTGTTGTTATTGTTGTTTTTATTGTTTTTGTTGTTGTTGCTGCTGCTGCTGTAGTTTTGTTTGAACTTTGCAAAAATGCAGTGACCGGAAAGTTGTAATATCCAATCGCCACTTTATTTGCTGCCACACAATACCCCCTCGCTCCCCCTCCCACTGCTAGCCACCCATTGTGAGGGGTGGGGGGCGGGGATTAAAGGGTTATATTTGTGGACAGTTTTACGGCGAGGCAGGAGCAAGCAGTCACTTAAATGAGCATTACGTGGCAAACCAGCAAACGTATTGCCAAACTGCCAATGGGCAATAATAACTCGAAAGGATTTCAGAAAACAACAACAAAACAGAGAGAAAATCTACAATACAATTTGAAATCACAAATCGTGATTCGTAAACAACAACAAAAAAATAAAAATAAAAAAGCAACTCGCAATTGTTAATGTTCTTTTGGTTGCTTGAATACGCATTTAACCGATTTATTTACTTGCTAATGAGTTTGGAATTTTAACCGGTTTTTCAGTTTTTATTATGTGGTTAAATAGTTTAAAGGAAATTAATAAAAATCGATTGAAAGGGAAACGATATAACCTCATTTAATAAATATATTGTTAAATAAAAATAATAATAATAAAAATAATAATAATAATAATACAACTTGTACTTGAAATATGTGCCAAATTCTCTAAATGAAATTTTCACTTGAATTAAGTTTAAGAATTGTGAAAAAAAAAACTTAAACTCGATTCACTTATTATAAATGAAGTGTATGTATGTATATATTGTATATTAATATTTATGTATTTGTCTATACAAATGTATGTAACATGCAAAAGTTGACAAAATGACAGTCTATAAATAAGCCGTATGTGAGTATATATATGACTCAATCTAGCTTCAAATAAATGTCAATTGCTGTATATGCATTTACAATGGTATGTATGTAACATATCTGTTTCTATCCATGTGTATATACAACTCTACAAGTTCATTCCCAGATTAAGATTTATTAAAAGTTTTTTCTTACGTTTAATTTTTGAGATTTTGAAATAAACAAAAAATAAAATAAATTGAGATTTCTTAAAATTTGACCTGCATTTTGCAACCGCAATACAAATCTTAATTTTGAGAGTGAATTTGCTTAAAGTTTTTCAAGTTTTCACTTGGAGCGTAGCTAACCTCACTTTATGACGCACATAACCTCATTTTTGTGTATGGGAAATAATTTTGAATTATTGCATTGTAGTTTTTGCAGTTTCAAGTTTTCGAAATTTAGTTCTTGCGGCTCTTAAAAATGGTAAACCGCATACGATGAGCTTAACCCCATTGTGGCTGATGGTACCTAATCTGGCCCAACTCAACTGTATAACTTCACAACCACCAAACATACACACATACACACATACACACATACACACATACACACATACACACATACACATAGACATACATTTGCATTTACATTCACACACTCTTGGTAGTTCGCACTCCTTCCCCCCCCCCCCCCCCGGGCAGTGCGAAGCATATGGGTCCAATTACGCAGCACATCCGGCGTTTTCTTGGCCGGAGTGCTGTGCTCGTAGCAATAACCGTAGCCCATGTCCTGTCCGCCCTCATCAACGTACGAGGAGCGCATCAACAAACACTTCACGCCTGACATTTGACAAGACGTTAGGCAGCCAAAGGGGGTGGCTGTATGTATGTATGTGTGTATGTAGTGGGGGGGGGGGGGGGTGAAAGCAACTGAATGACGTCTACAAAAAAATCCAAATGCGAAAAAATGGCAATAATATTTTTATGGACATAAATAATACACAACCAGAGCCTGGGAACAGTTGTAAGCTCAGAGGGGAGAATAAAGTTTTTCACGCCATTTTCATATGAACGAGAGAGAAAAGGGCCGGAAACAACTCCAAAGAAAAGGCCAGGGGGGGCCGCTTGGGGGGGTGAGTAGTTAACTGAAGTAGAATTGTTATTCTGGCTAACCGCACGCATTTAATGTTTGATAAAGTCGATTAAATGTCGTCTGTCTTTCGATTTTATTTTTTTCGGTTTTTTCTTTTTTTTTGGTTTTGTGTTTTTGTTGGTTGTCTTGGATTTCCAAAGGCAGCTGCTAACCGTATTTGGGGCGGGTAAGGGGGGGTGGTGGTGGTGGTGAGTCAAATGAATATGGCGAAAACCGCTAACCAAGGCCAATGCCTAAAAACTACAAGCCAAAAGTCGACTTGCCCATATTAATTCTATCAATGAGTCAGCCTCGAGCTAGAAGCAAGGGTCTTGGTCTTGGTCCTGGTCTTGGCTTAGGCAAAAGCAACAACACCCTCTATATATATATGTATATGGAGAGCCCTACCCTTAATAATTTCACTCACTCTGTCTCTCTCACTCTTCCTCTGTCTATCCCTCTTTTGCAGTCAGAAAGCCTGATTCTTATGTTTATCCTTGTCGTATCGTTCTCATTATTAGTTGTGAGTGCAAAACAATTTAAGAAATTGCTTTGCCAAGAAATTGAACAGCTTGGGGTATGCTACATACACACACACACACACACACACACACACATACAACCACTATCTATTGGGTTAAGGGCTTGATATAGTATAGTGTCAAGTGTATGGGAAATTATTTATATTGCATTATGAAAGCCGAGATACGAAAATTAAAAAATTTAAAATTAAACAAGCCATAAACTAAAAACAAAAATTCTGTATAATAATAAAAACATTTTAAATTTAAAAAAAAAAAACAAAATTTAATTTAAATAATATAAATTTAAAATATAAAAAAATAAAATATTTGTAAAAAAAGATTAATAAATAAATAATAATAAATAATAAAATAAGTTATTTTAGTTATTTATAGTTTTTGAGTGTAAACGGTCAATAAAGGAAATAAATAAAAAAAGAAATTTTGCTTAAGATACAAACAAACTAAATTTTAAAAAACCGTTTTAAGAACCTTTTTAAGAACGTCTTATATTATATTTTCGGTATATGGTTCAAACCGTTTGGTGAACGCATTTTCACTGAAAATGCTTGAAACGAACGGAAGAAACATAAATATTGACACGAACTGTAAATATTTTTGGATGTGCAGCCCTGGTTAATGAATGCTTGACAAATATACAAGTACTTATTGTATGTATGTATGTATATATAGTATTTAATGTGTATACAGACATCTATCAAATTGTTTAGGAGCTTGAATCACCGAAGCGAACAGCTAACAATCAAGCGGAATAGCGAAAAGCCGTAGGCTTCAATTCTGTCTTCAGTCTGAAAATCAAGCAACGAAAATATTTACGGAATTTCATTTATGAATATTTCACTCGAGGGTTAAAAACGTACGTTATATTTTTGGATGGACTGAGGTGGTTAAAGCGGTGGGGTTTAGGGTTTCGCTTTTCCTTTTTTTTTTTTTGTTATTGGCGTATGTATATTGAGTCTCAACATCAAAACCGTAACGCGTAATGCTAAACAAATAAAATTGTGTAGCCCGAGGATGGAAAGCGGCAGCGGCGCATTACATTAAGGCAAATAATCGCATCGCGTTTTACTTTATGTTGATTTTGTTGATGTTGATATGGTCTGGATGGTGTGGAGAGGTCTTGAGGTTAAAGGGTCTGAATTTTGTTTGGCCAAGGGATGACATTGCTGACAGGTGGTTTGGCAAATGATTTTGATGCCTATTCAAAACTGACGAGCCAACAAGCCGACAAGCCGACAAGCCGTCAAGTCGACGCCTGAAATGCAGCGATAAAGCTCCCTGACACCAGAATCCTCAATTCAAACTCCAGTTGCCAAAAGCCCAGACTCCAAACTTCAGTTAAATGACACAGATCTAAGCAAAAGGGGGGGGGGGGGGTCAGGTGCACTGAAAGGGAAGCACAGTCTGTCACAGAGCCCCACACTCGCATCCAGTCAGACAAGTCGACACTTGAGCCTTTGGCTTCGACCTATCCGGAAAATAAACCCCACACAGTAAGTAAATGTTTTTATTTTGCCTCTTAAGTGGAAGGTGTATGTGTATGTGTGTGTGTGTGTGTATGTGTGTGGGGACTGCATATACAGCTCATTAAATACAAATCAGCTTAGCAACAATTTGAGCAACTGTCATCTCAAAATGCCAGACACATACGACTTCAACTGTTGTGTTAAGAACGAATTGCAGATACTCTATATTCAACGATACCTACATAGAAGTATATCCCCACACATACACTACAATAACTTATAATTTAAACGATTTTTATTGTTTATATTTTATCTGTTTTTCTATCCTTTTTATATATTTTAATTGAGACAAATCGCATACTAAAATCATGATGCCCATAGAAAGCGTAAGTGTATGTATGTACACTGTCGCTGTAATTAAACGGCCACACCTCTTTTTACGCCTCTACGTACACACTCCGTGCATAAATACAGTACGTCGTGTAATTTTCCCCCTCACAAAAAAAAAGAAGATAAAATAAAATAAACCAACAGAAATTTCACTTAAGCCGCAGATAACTAAAGACATGAACTTTTATCTGAGCGACAGTGTGAGGGACAAATGGACAGACGGACAGCTGAAGAAGCGGAGTCTGCGACAGACAGTGGCAACTGTGGACTGGGGGCAGATTATGGCAAGTGCACGAGGGGGGGACTTAAATGCCCCACACACAACTCAATTTGTGGGCGGAAAAGTCAATTTAAACACACGAATATCTTAACGCACATTAAGAGTGTATATGTGTGTGTGTGTGTATGTATGTGTGTATGTATTCTTGCATGTATATGGTTGTAAGTGTATTTATTAGAATTGACATTATTATAATATTAATAATATTATTATTATTATATAAATTCATAATTTTTTGATATTCTCCCTTCTACTTATAATTCTTGTTATCATTGTCTTCATTATCATCATCATTATCATTATCAATATTATTATCATTATTATTATCATTATTATTACTATTTTTATCATCACCATCATCGCCTTCAATTTCTTCATTAAAATATTAATTCCAATAACATACTATCTAATCGTATCATCCCTATCACCCTCTTAGCTCAAGTCTTCTGAATAATGATCAGATAATTTATCAACTCATTATCATTTTCATTATTATAATTTATGTCATCATCATCATCGTCATCTTCTTTCTCATTATTATTTTTATTATTATTATTATTATTATTATTATTGTTATTATTATTATTATTATACTTGTCATGATCAATCCCTTTGTCTGCCAATTCATCATTATCTTCAACAACTTAATCATGACTCCCTTCATCCTCCCCCAAAAGCATCTTTAGCATCATCACCCCCCCCCCTCCCCCCCATCTTCAATTTCATCATCCCTCTCATTGTCATCATTATCATCATCCCTCTCATTGTCATCAACATCATTATCATTATAATCATCATTATTGTCTTCATTGCCTGGCATAGCTTTGGTCATCAAAGTCCAGACAGATAAGTAATCCTTGCCACAACAAGATACAATACCAGACATGCCCCCGACACCTCATCCACTTCATCTCCTCTCCCTTCACACACCCCTCTCCTCTCCCCATCCATCCTTCAGTACGTACTCCTAACTGTCTTATAGGTGTTGTAGCTGTAATTATTTGTCTACAGGTATTAAGTTTGGGCATTACTTTAGCCGCATATCAAATTATGGCATTCCACCCCGGCTCAGTTGGCCGGCTCTCCGGGTTTTTATGGCTGTTCCGGATATGAGTCATAATACGGCTCAACTACAACCAGTACACGATGTACGAGCATGTGTGTACGTACGTGTAGCCCATAAGACATCGTCATTTGTATCTCTAATAGTTAAGAGGATGGGTGGTTGGGTGGCTGGGTGGCTGGTTGGTTGGGTGGTTGGACAGATGGACGGACGGCTAAACGGACAGCTGATCAATAAAGCTTACGTTTCCAGCTGAGGCAATGCTATTTCCATAATCTGGCCAATTCGTAATTCGGCGCTAAGGATGAAAACTTGATGCGATTTGTTGCCACCAAGTGAAAATCTAAGTTCAGTTATCACGCTCTCTTCCTCTCTCTCTGTCTCTCCCGCTCTCACTCTCACTATCTCCCTCTTTATTGGTCTCCTTTTTGTGTTCACGTGGCGATGCGACGCGTCGCGCACCAAACGAATAAATCAGATTTACAGATTTTCATTTTTCCATTTTTTCTTTCTTTGCCTCCTTTCGTTGCATATTTTTGGGCTGCACGCGAAACCGCAGCGAAGACAACGCCGCACAGTGGGTAGACAGACAAAAGAACCACAGCACAGTGGTGCTAAGCAGACCAACAGTTTAACTTCAAAAATAAAAGTTGCAACTTTTTTTTCAGTTTAACTTTTATTATAAAATTTGCTTTATTTATTAATTTTGTTTTTGCTTTTTTATTTTTTGGTTATCTTACTTCAAACAAAAGACATTTGGAACCACTGTGCGACCGCTTGAAGTTTTTGCCGAGATTCTGCTAAAATGTGCCCGTGTCTTTTTTCTAGATTTTTATACAATGTTTTTTTTTTCCGTCTATACTTATTGCATATCCTTGGCTCTTGCTATTTGAAATGCTGACAACGTGGCGAGTCCGAACCCGTCGCCAAGGAGGAGGAGGAGGCAGAAGTGGCGACTCAACCCCCCCCCCCCCCCTCAACCCCCTTAACATCCTATGCGCTGGCACTGGCACTGGTGTTGCTGTTGCTCATCGATGTAACGGAAATGTAACCGCAAAATTCAAAACGGCAGAAACGCAATTTGTTGCGCACATGTGACACTGTATCCGTGTATCTGTGTATGTGTGTGTGTGTGTGTGTGTGTGTTGCAGACGATGACGCATTTTATATAAGTATGTTAGTTTGAATGTGAAGCCCCCATTGGAGCCCTCGTGGCGCTAGCACTGGGACTGTCAACGGATGCCGACATCAACTTTTGAAACACAACACGTCGTCTCTACGGAAGAGAGAGAGAGAGAGAGAGAGCCAATGGGAAAGAGAGAGAGAGAGAGGATGAGATAGAGAACTTAAATATGTGTAACAAACTAAAATTGTTGATACACTCCATATGTGTGTGCCATAAGAAGAAGATTGATGCCAGAGAACGAAAAGGATAAAGAGTGAGCGAGTGAGCGAGTCAGCAAGTAAACGAGTGAAAAAGAGATGAGAGAACCAAGAAAATTAACATAATTTACAAATTTTACACTCTGCCGCCGGCCAGCGGTCAGTGTATGCAGTCTGGACGGGTCTGCCTTAAGGCAGCGCCATCTGTTGTGTGGAAATGGTCTTATTAGGCCATAAACGTTTTTAGGGCTACGTACGTGCCAAAATCAGCGAAATTGAAACGACACCAGCATCAATAGTATATACACATGCCATATGCAATATGCCATATACCATATACCATATACACAATATAAAATAGTATACAATATCGATGACAGGTGCTAGGATTGGGTGGTTGGGGGGCATTTTCAATGCAGGCGCCTGGCAAAACCGCAACACGGCGACGATAATAACAGCAAAGTGCACTTTGCATAACAAATGGACTCGATGTTTGGCCGTAAAATTAAAATTCTTATTTGTTAAACAAAAATATAATATAATTTTAGAATATTCTGCAAGAAAAACTTTAATTTCAAATCAATTCATTAAATTATAATTGTTATTTGGTTTAACAACAAGAAATATAATAATAAATATACAAAAACCAATTATAAAAAGAAAATTGAAATTTTTTATGAAAATTGTTATGGGCGTTAGGAAACCCTTAAAATATAATATATTTAAACAAACAACACGTATTATATTTCATCAAAATGTAGAAAGATTCAATTTCATCACACATCCAATTCCATCAGGGGTGCAAATATCCGACTTCAATAGAAAATGCCACAATAGATGTAACACCCTAACAGACATAATAATAATAGAAATAATAATAAGAAATTTTATACAAAGGTGTAGCCTTTAAAGTTTAAAATTCCCAACTCGTTTAAGCAGAAGCCAACTTAAAGCCGCAGGTAAAAGTGATGGCAGAGAGAGAAAGAGAGAGAGAGAAAAGAGTCCATTGTTTGCAAACAATATTAAATATTGTTTATGCAATAAATAAAGTGAAATCTTTTGGGCATTCAACAAATATTCAATGCAAATTGGCAAGCCAAATAATATATGGTATAATAAATAATATTAGGTAATCGAATCGGATTCTCATAGAGAAACACACACAAATTGAAATCGTGTTTTAGGCATACAAAAAAAACAAGTACAAAAAAAACTGTTGCCATTTGGGAAATCAAAGTTATCAAATCAGCTCAAAACTCAGTTATGAAAAAAGAAGGCAGAATTGGGGAGCTTATGCAATAACTAATAGCCAATGGGATGGAAGAGAGTGAAGGGTAAAAACGGGGAGTGAAGAATGAAGAATGAAGAGTGAAGAGCTGGGGGGGAAGTCTTCAAGGCCATCTCATCAGAGTTTCTTAAAGACTGATGTTGCTGTTTACATGTTGTTTACAACTTTGGCACTTGACACATGACAACGACATCAACAAAACACAAAAAAAAAAAACACAAAAAAACCACCCGAAAACAACAACAACAATCAACAAAAAACAAAAAACAAAGCAAAAGACGAACGCAGTCGACTGGGTCTCGACACACTACCAGAACTAACTTACACAAGGTCTCCGGAGATGTTGGACAGAACCATACTACATTATGGAGAGAAAAAGTAGGAGAAAGGCAGGGGGAGTGTGTGTGCCACTGCAAGAGGAAGTGTGAAGGGAGGTGGTTATTCTGACTCCAACTCCTCAAAAAAAAAAACAAAAACAAATGTTCTTGTTGACTTGCGAACGAGTTTCGTAGCCAAACAAAAAGTTTTTTCATTTCGGCGTGAAAATTTGTAAACATCAGCGCTTAAATGAAACTTGCATGTACTCGATTTGCGATTTGGGGGCGTGGCAGCTAACCTCACATACCTCGGCCCAAAACCGACAGCAGCAGCAACATCAAAAACAACCAATAAAAAAAAAAAACACCAAAAGGGTGAATATTTAATAAAGCACCCAGCCAGGTAACCAGTAGCCAGCTAAGCCAAAATAAAAATATAATCAAAGCCCAGAGAAAAGGAAAAAGAAAAAAAAAACGAAAAGCAACCCAAGTTTTTGTTTCTTCTTCTGCCACATGACAAACTGTGTTGCTGCAACTCTGGCAATGAGGTGTATTTACCACTTGTTGTTGTTGTTGTTGTTGCTACAATAATTCGCGTTGTTTTGCTTTCATAAATACATTTAATAAAATTACATTCAATTCGACCTTTCAACGCAATTTACATGAAGATTTCACTTGGGACGCGCATCGAGTACGGAATATTATTCGAAATCCATAAATGTTGTATATACAATACTTGTATATGTATATGGTATATGTGATCGTTAAGAGGGTGATGTCATATTTTAATTATTATTATTATTAAAACGACTTTTGGCCACTTGTGCCACACTCTAGTTGTAATTTACAAATAATTACAAGCAATTAGATTAACAATTTGAAAACTTGTCAAGAATCTTGGTAATTGATTTTACCGGTTAAGAGCATTTCAGTTAATAAAAACATGAAAGGCCTCTCATTATACGTTTATACCTAATACTTGGTGTATTATTGTATTTCAATTAAAGTTTTCTGATATTGGAGAATGCGTTTTTTATAAGTTTAAATCGCAACATTTTCATATATGAGGCTTGTAAAACCAATACTTATACATATACATATAAACCATATACATATACATATACATATACATACAATATATATTTATACTAAGATTCTTTACACCTTTTGTATTGCATTTCTCTTTTAAACATTTCTGTACTGTTAACCTCTAATCAATCTATTGACTGTTTGAGCCGCTTTAAGACGGCGCGGAATTTGTTGTCGTCATCGTTTTAAACCCGCACCGTCCGCACTCCTCCCCCCTCCAGGGAAATGTATATGGTAAAAGAAAAAGCAAACATTTTAAAATTCAGTTCGCGTGTTACCCAAAGCGTTCGCACTTGCTGGCTTGTCATTCTTTTAACCATCGCACTCATTCCCATTCCCAATCCCAATCCCAATACCAATACTTATACAAATACCAATACTTATACAAATACCAATACTTATACAAATACGTATACGCATACTTATTTTCATTCCTTTAACTAAGTATTTACAATATATTCGCCAAGAGTTGAGTATTGGATTTTGTCGCTGTGCCTATTTATATATTGTGCTAAAATATCTATGCACATCTACCATATACCATATACCATATACCATATACCATATACCATATACCATATACCATATACCATATACAAATGTAATACATACATAGAAAACCTACCATATACAATATTGTAAAATCAAATGCCAGAATGGATTATGCGGTAAGTATTGAGCTTGTCAATTTTAATTAAGAATATGTGGGTGTATGTATGTATATGTATGTGTGTGTGTGTGTGTGTGTCAGTAAATCCTTGGCAAATAAACATAATGAATGATCCGGGTCGCATTTGCATAAATGGAGCATATTGAGACCCGGGAATCATACCAAGTGGTCGGTCCATGGTTTACTTAGAGATGCCTGGACCGTAATAAACGCTTAATTTAAGTGCATTTATCAACACTGCTTGAGTCCTTGAGTCCTGAGATTTGCAACAGCTGCAACAAAGCTGCGGGGTCTGCATGGAGCATGTTAGGAATGTTAAAAGTTTTACATTTTGAACGGCTCTGCGCCCGTGGGCAACGACAGGACGAGATGATGACTACAGAACTAGTGGATGGATGGGCAGAAGAACAGAACAACGGAGCACCAGGACAACACTCATTAATCATTAGCGCGGAGAGAAAAAAAAAAGAAAATAAAAAACAAAAAAAAAAGATGCCAACTGTGTATGGTAAGAAAACCCACCACCAGCTAAAGACGCTGACGATGACAATGACAATGCCAACAACAGGCGGAACTGTATCTGCTTGTAGACGTGTTTGTGCGTGTCGCAGTGTCGCAGTGTTGGTGAGCGCTATGCAGTTAGAAAGTCCCTGCTCGGGCGCTAAGCGGCTTGTGACTTCTACTAAAGGCATTTTCGACAAATATTCTAGTAAGTATATAGTATACGGAGCATGATGAATACAACAATGCCATTGTCAGGCCTAAATGTTTTTTTATCTCATTTCGCAGACGTCTGCCGGAAAATGGACACCCCCCAAATTCGGTAAATGGCAAAAGAAAAGGTACTGAAAAATTGTGGAAAATCACTTCATGACAGAAAATTGTGGCACCTTCTACCCTAGGCATACACACACACTTACACTCACGCACAAAAGAACCAAGAAAATGGAGAACTTTTATTGTGCTCTATCATAATTTATTATTCATGCATTTGTATACATGTAGATTTGCACAGTATTGTGATTATTTTTCATTCTCCTTTTCTTTTCTTTTCTTTTCTTTACGTTACATTCGCCTCTATTCTTTCTTGTTTCATGTATTATTTTTCATGGGCGAAAGCCTTTTGAAAGTGCCGCTTAGTTATATAATTTGACAGAGCTGGCAAAAAGTGAAGTGCCAGCGCCTTCGTCCCTTTTTGGCCAAATTGTAGCGACATTACATAAATAAGCTTCAAATTGATGGCCAAACATTTGTTAATATTATGTCTGAAGAACTCGACTTGCCCTTTGATTACATTTTACTCTTGTCTCAAGTCTATTGGCTTTCAGTTTCGTCTGCGCTTTTGGCAACTTCCACTGCACTGTGGCATCCGCCTGTGGCAAGCAGTTACCATATACACGTACACATACTTATTACATTGCAATTGGCAACGCCTTTTGTGGTCCAAATTCCAACTAACTTTTAATGCTCAATTACGAGAGGTTTTTCGTTTTTAATTTCTCAGCATCATCATTAAATGATTTAAAATTTTTATTTTGTAGTTCATTTTTAATTTTCATCAAAAAAAAAATTATAATTTATTATCTATAGGGTATACCTTATTTGAGCTGTTCTCAAATTTGATTTTTGTATTTCTGCAAGCTCTTCATTTGCATATTTTGCTTTTATTAACTTTATCCTCGATATAGGTATAAATTAAACTTTAGATTCTCATTAAAAGCGCTTCATTAAAAGGCTTAAAAGTTTCACCCAAAACAAAAAAAGCACAAAAATAAAAAAGAAATAAAATTAGCTGCAATAAAAGTTGGCAAAACGTGTAAAAAAAAATTAAACGGGGCAATTAATTCGTTTGCCAAATAGAAAGGCTTAAAGTTTTTATTTGAGCAAGTACAAAAAGGTTTTTAAATTTAAAAAAAACTCTTTGAATTCAGAATACCAAAAAAATAAATATAATAAATTGTACTTTATAAAAGAGAAAATACAATAACAAAAACTAAAAGAAATATTTAAAAATTTATTTTTATAAATAAATTTATTTTTAAATTTAAATTATATTTGACGTCATCTGAAGGATAGATATTTTAACATATTTTTTTGTGTTATAATTTTTTCAACTAATTAATTACACCGTAAAAAAGTCATAATATTTGATTAACGATTAATTTCTGATTCACTTCGTATTTGCGTATTTTATAAAGGAATAAAGTTTTTATTTAATTTAATTAAGTAACCGTATTATATTGCAATAATTCTGTTAGTCATATTTTACACTTCATAGCGTGTAATATAATATATTTTCAAGAGTCGAGCATTGAAAACCCAAGAAAGTATGCTATAAAATATTTTTGTAATCTGAACAAACTATTATACTCTCTTGATCTCTCTCACACATAGTTTCGCTCTCTCTCTCTCTTTCTCTCGTTCTCTATTAGCCACTCCCAACGTGTCAAAAACAGCTAATGAGCTTTAGTTTAACTTTCAAAATGTTTAGCTTGAACAGCAACTAACCTCGGATAACCTGGCCTAACTATTGTAGTATTAGCAGTATTTATTATGCCGTATACTAAAAAAAGAAAACAACAAAAACAAAAAAAACCGTTAATAACATCGAACAGGTGCGGCCTAAAACGAGCAACAGCAGAAGCAGAATGTGGCCAAAATTAATGAAGCAAATGTAGCGCAAACTATAAATTAGACAAGCTCCAATTTATGCAGCAAAAGAAAAATGAAATGAAATAAAATAAAATAAAATAAACGAAATAAAAACAACAACAATAACAATAATAATAATAATGGAGGGCACATTAACAATGGCTAAATGTAAGAACAATTTATTTAATTAAATGCGCAGGCAAATAAAATATACTAAAAAAAAAACGAAAACAAAAACAAACAAAAAATTAAATTTAGTAAAACAAACTAAGAGAAAACACAACAACAACAACAAAAAAAACAGCAAATGGCATAACCAGAACAAAAGCTGCGGCGATACAAAGGAAGATGCGCCACAACGAATTTTATATACACTTTCTTTGACTATATAATAAAAAATAATTGCTCGCTACTTTGTATACAATATAATGTATTTAGTCGAGCTAGTTAAACTGTTATTAATTATTTTCAATTTGAATTCAATTCAATTTTTACTTATATTATATACTCTTTCTCTACATACATATAAACCAAAGTTTAGTTTTAAGATTTTGCATATTTCATTAAAACTGTTAACTGTTACATAATTTAATAAATACAACTTCAATCACAAATTGAAATCTTTAATTATATTATATACAATCATAGTACAAAGTATTATAAATATACACTAAGTGTATGTTAATATGCACATACTTTCTCTATGCTCTCTCTCTATTTTTTGTTTCATCGAAATAAGTTACAATTATTAAATAAATAATTTAATTATAAAATCATAATATCCTATAAACATGTGAGTGTATAAATGGGGAAACGCCATGCCTTCTCTCTGGTTAGGCAAACGCCTGGCAAGGCGTACGATGAGTCATGAAGGTCATGACGAAAGCAAAGCAGTTGCCGGCAGCGACGTCAGCGTCAACGTCGACATCGGCATCGGCATCGGCTAACGCCAAATGTTGCTGTCGCTTTGATTAGTTGACTCTGCCGACGCGCCGTTGCTGCTGTTGTTGTTGTTGTTGTTGTTGTGCCTTGGTGTTGTTTTTGTTGCTGTTGTGACAGGTTGACGACGCGTCTGCCAGACAGTTTGGCAGCGCGCATACAGCGAGAAAGAGAGAGCATACAAACGCGTGCAGAAAGTGTAAAAGAAAGAGAGACAGTGCCAAGAAAGGAGCGATAGAAACAGAGAGAAACAGAGAGAGAGAGGGAGAGCGAGAGCGAGAGAGTAGAGCCGCTATGAAAAATCAATTTCGCAATGTTACAACGCGTCGCTGTTGGCGTTGACAGCAACGTTGTTTCTGCTGCTGCTGCTGCTGCTGCTGCTGCTGCTGCTGCTGCTGCTGTTTGTTTATTTGTTTTTGTTTGCAGTTTTTTGTGTTTTGTGTTTTGTGCACTTTTTGCACTTTCGTATAGTTTATTATGTATTTGTTTTGTACAATTTTAATAATTGTTATTATAATTATTATTAATATTTTATTTGTTTATAAACAAAATACTTGAACATTTTATATTGTCTTTTTGCCTATTGTTCAACTCACCTCTATGTCTTCTTCTACTTCTGTTTTTGCTGCTGCTTCTTCTTCTTCTTCGTTTCTGTTTTTGGTCTTTAGCCCACTTTCCTTCTGATATGTGTGTATGTGTGTGTATGTGAGTTTAGTTTTCTTTTTTACGTTTTATTTTTAATTTTTATGCAATTTTCTTTTGCACCCGTTTCTCACAAAAAAAAAAAACTAACCAACAAAAAATACAACAAAATGTGTAAAAAAAAAATACGTAAAACAACAACAGGAGGCAACAACAAAAGCTTGACTTTTAATTTTCGTTTTGTTTTCGTATTCTGTTTGGCTAAATTTTTTTTTTTTTTTTCTGTTTCTGTTCTTGTTTTTGTTTTTTTCTTGATGTTTTCGCGCGCTCTTGTCACACTTTGC
>JBAMCR010000040.1:44451-80239 GCA_037075045.1 Mulgravea parasiatica
TTTTTTTTTTTTTTTCTGTTTCTGTTCTTGTTTTTGTTTTTTTCTTGATGTTTTCGCGCGCTCTTGTCACACTTTGCTCTGCTTTTCCTTACGTTTATTCCGTTTTATCACTTTGTTTTTGTGAATGCGTTTTGTTTCGTTTCGCTTCACTTTTTGCTACTGAATTTTGGTTTTCGGCTTAAGGTTTTTATTTTTTTATGCAATTGTTATAGTTTCTTTTATTGCTGTTGCTGTTGTTCTGTGTTTCTTTTGGCCGGCGACGACAACGTCGACGACGGCGATGACGACGCAAATACAAAACGCTGGCGTCGTGCACGACTTTGGCGTAGACTTTGCTCGTTGCGTACACTGCAAAAGCTGCTGCTGAACTGAACATGCGAACCTGCCACGCGGATGCCAAGTTAGCTCTCGTTCAGCTTTCTCTCTCTTTCGCTCTCTCTCCCTGTCCGTCTTTATCTCCGTTTCTCTGGCTTAAGGCAACCCTTAAAGAAGGCAACAGCGAGGGACGACACGTGCAACAGCAACAGCAACAAACAACAACAACAATAACAACAATAACAACCCTGCATGGCTATGCGGCGTTGCCGGCCTGATATTAGCGTCTGCGCACAGTGGCAACACCGTATTGTTGAAAACAGAAACAGGCGCTATTAACCGTTATGCAACACTCCATTGAATTGTTTGAAATTATTGAAATAAAATTTTTTTTTGAAGGGGAATAAAAATAAAATTTATAATAACTTTCTATAAAAAATCGGTTGAAAATTAAAAAAAAAATTTAAATAATTGTTTATTATTTAAAACAGTTTGTGTCAATATTAAAAAAAAAACAAAGAAACACAATAATTATATGTAATATAATAAAAAAATATAATAAAAAAATTAAAAATTGAAAATTTTAAATAATTCTTAGAATAAAAATTTTTAAAAAATTGTTGCAATAAATTTACTTGGCGTTAACTTAACACACGTACTGTAAAGAGCAGTTCCATGAACGAAATTGAGAGAGCACCGCAACTACAGAGAGAAAGAGCGAAAGAGAGAGAGATAGGGAGAGAGAGAGTAGTAGAGAAAAGAAAGCACGCAATTGTTGTTGTTAGAGGGGTAGAGTAAAGAGAGAGAGAGACGTAGCATACTTTTATGGGCTTTGGCTTGCCACTTGTGTAATATTGGCAATTAACTAACTGAAAATGGGGTTGATTTTTGAATAGATGCAACTGAGCAAGGGACGGGTGGGGCATATGGGGGACATCTGACTTCCACTACGATAATAATGAGGCTGACGATGAGCCTGCCGATAAGAATCACAATGCATGGCTACAGTGTTTACGGCCAGTGAAACAATTTCTAATTTCGAAATATAAAAAAAAAATATGAGCCTATAAAATGGCAAAAATCGAGATTCGAATTATTTAATCTACAATTATTCATTAAATTTAATACAACTTGTTGCATTTTATTTATTAATATTTTCTTTTTAATAAAATATTAATTAATTTTTTGACTTATCGTGCATCTGCTCTGCTTGGTTTAGTTTTAACATTACAGGGTATCCACAGTTGAGCAGCTCGTATTAAACGGAATTTCTCTCTCGAAGGCAAATTGATAACTCAATTAAAAATGGCTAGCCTTAAACATGATAACCTAACCTACAATCGGCTGCCCTCCCCTCCCTTTCCCTCATTTACCCAAATAAAAAAAAGTCAAGTCACCCTTAGCCCCCACAACGTGTGTGTCAATTAGCGTTTAGGAGAAAAGTTCAAAAGAAATTTAATAGTAGATTATACACACACACACACACGCACATATCAGAGTATACACATACATATACCATGCACAGCTGTGTGTACATGTATATGTATATAAATAAACACAAATTTAAAATTTATTTGAAAATAATACTTTCAATTTAGGGAAACATTTTTTGAGTCCTCATTATTTAAAAAAAAAATGCACATTTACCATAAATAATAATAAATAATATAATAATAATAAATAATATTTTTGACTTATTGTCAATGGGTTATTTTTCTGAGTGTATCGCATTTCTTTGAACGTTTCAATTATATTTAGCGTGCTCCAATTTTATGCTAGAGCCCAGCACAATAAATCATTTGATTTGTACACTTGCTCGAGAGGATTGCAACTTGAAGCGCTCCCAGGACATTGAGAGAAGTTGAGGATGATGTCGGATTGTCCGAGTCGGTTGGCGGGTTCCTAGGGGTTGTCGCGATTGTACGGTTGGGGATGCCGTATATGCATTCCTGGGCGGTATAACGGTACCCAAGCTCGGACACGTGATGTGCGTGCCTTCCGGTGTTAAATCAAGGCAAATGTTTTGAAATTGTCTTAACTTTAGCAACTCAGGTTGGCGCCAGGTCTAACCCCTAGGCTATACCTAAACTTTAACACTCACACCCCCCGCACACACACACACACCCCGCCCACGCACCTGACCAATTCAACTCCCAAAACTCCCCTCCATGGGATGTACATGAACGGAAGCAACTGTAGTTAATATTTATGGCGATTTAATCTTCTCACTTGAGCTTCGCTTCAGTTAAATTTGATAGAGACAACGCTAAAGGGAGGGAGAGAGCAACACAGAGAGAGAGAGGGAGAGTAACAGCTGACCCTTTTTTTTCTGTCCAATGGCTTCTCGCTTCTCCCTTCTATTTCGTTTTATACAGTTTGTTTGCGTGTCCATTTAATTTCCGACTGGAATTGCTTAATCAAACATATCTCAATGAATCGCTTGAGTTTTACCAAAAGTTGGCTTAATGAGTAGTTCGTAGTTCGTAGTTCTCCATATGATACGACAAGGTATTAAATCCGGTGTGGAGTGTACGGTTCCAAAGTGGAGAAGGTTGCTCACGGCGTGTGGCTGGGCTTAAGGTGGGTTAAGCAAACAACAAAATGCATTACGAACAAATTGTTATTGTTATTGTTATTTTTAGTGCTGCCACAGGGCCCAGAGACTTTGGCCAGTGCCGAACATGGCCAATAAGCAGGGTAGTTGAGAAAGTCAATCAGTTAAGCGTTTGCATTTTAAAACATAAAATTAATAATAAAATCCCATTTCATTCACTTTATTATGGTACAATAATTCTCATATTTTTATTTAAGCAAATCAACAGCAGTTACATTAAATTTGCCACCACTGTACCCCACCAGGTACATGTAGTCAACACTGAAGGCAAACAAAGACAGCATAGAGCAAATGCAATTAATTTGAATGGATATTTATGTTATCAATTTTAAAAGAATTACCAAAAATTGTTGCTTAAATATACGAATTTTTATTTCTTTCTTTATTTTTTACTCAGAAAAGTTCTCAAAAACTGAGAAAATAATAAAAATAATTTAAAAACAATTTAAAAACTTAGCTTACGAGTCCTTAATCATATTCAAGAGTTTGAGATTTGAGTTAAGACCTTGTCTCTCTCATATCAGAGAATTCAATTTTATTTTGATTACAAAAAAAACAAACCAAATAATACTGTCTTTGGAAATTTTCATAATAGATAAATAGAAAATCAGTAAATCGGAAAATGGGAAAATGGGAAAATCAGTGCAATTGCCGAGTACTTATTGAGCAACATTCAGAAACAATTCGTACATGCAGATATCCTGGAAGGGGCGAAAATCATTTGAATTAATGATACATAACAATTTGATGCGGTGCCACAAGAACAGGACAAGTTTCTAAGAAAAAAAAAGAAAAACATAAAAAAAAACATAGTTGAGGGTGGGTGAGGGCCATAAAATTGGGGGGGGACAGCTTTAAAGTTCGGTACAACTTGTCATGTTAAGGGGCAGACATAAAGGTGGGGGTAGCTATAAGCTTGGGGGTAACCAGTAAAGGAAAAGGAAGGCGGGAGCAAGGGGCACTTGGGCAATTTCAGAACACGTTAAGCGCTTTGTGCGTTTATTTCTTTTTTCCTTTGTTGTTGTCTTCGTTTTCTTTTCAATTAAACAAATAGCTGAATTTGACATTTTTGGCTTGAAGAAGCGATAAAAAGTTCAAAGGAAAAAAGAAGAAAAAATCATAAGCGTTAGCTATTAAAAAAAAAAAGAAAGGAAATAAATAAGAAAGAAAATAACGAGGCAAAAGACGCAACGCAACGATAGGAATGCGCTGACAGCCAGCGTTGAGTACAAGTTGAAACAAGGATGAGTACCATCTCATCCCCATCCCCATCCCTCTTGACGAAGTGAAAATCCCCCAACTCTCAAAAAAACCGACAAGTTTTCCTCCGCAATAATATCGACAGTGCCTTATCGAGCGCCTCTCAAAGTTGGTAGCAATCAGTGACAGGGGTCCAAGTTGTAACTTCCCTACACAGTTTTTGACTTTTATTCCCCTTTTATGTAACTTCTCATCTTCCATCTCCTCCATGCAAACTTATATTATATTATACCCCTCTATATACCTCATCTCTCCAATCTTCAGTTAACATTTGGTTTACTTTCATTCTTATCAATGCATTGGCATCAACAATAACAGCTGCAGCTTCCTTTTCGCAGCTAAGCAAATGTTTGTTTGCTCTTTACTCCCAGACAACTCATCCAATCCACCACCAGTCTCCTCCCCACCCACACCCACACCCATCCTTTAGACTCATCTATAAAGCGATTACACACATTTAGAGGTATAAGCAGAATTTCTAGAATTTCTTTAGAGCATCTTACCATGATTCAATTAGCAACAGGCCAATGCGCTTAGCTGCGCGTGTCTCTTGAGTTTCCATTGTAAAATGGCAAAAGAAAATGGGAAAAACTGTGAGAGCATTGCAGTGAAGCAAGCTCGACTACGAGAGACCATCAGCCAATGAGTATTTATCATAAAAATTCACATAAATACACAAAATTATTATAAATTTGTCATATCTACACACACGGATCTAAAACTATATACTTATATATATATTTATTATCTGATATTTATAGACTCAAGATCGACTTTATAATTTTCTGATAATTTCTCGTTTTTCCTTAGTTAAATTAAATATTTTGCCCAAAGAGTTTCCATTGAAAAAGAATTAGAAGATTATTTTAAATTTAAAATAAGCATGATACGTATATGGTATATACGAATTCTATATACCCTCTATATATTAATAGAGATCAACAGTTGCATACACATTGAAAGACAGATGGACACAATTATGAATATTTATGCCTTTATGACTTTAGTATACCCTTCTTAATTGGTTTACTCTCATTCTTTAAAACCAGACTAATAGAAACACTTTATTACCGATTTCTATTTGTTTATAGCGTATATATTATATGAATATTATTTTCTAATTTTTGCACTATGTTTTTAGAGTTGTAAAAAAAGCTATGCTACCCTATTAGGCTATGTAGTATATTTGTAGGGTATTCAAAACAGCCAGCAAAGCAATTATCCAACATTGCCAATCACTTGGCCAAGTTAAACAACTGGCGCCTTCTTTGTCAGTTTGGTAAGCTCCCAGTCTAATCAGATTTAAGGCATCGGAAAATATTGAAGATGCAGCCAATAAAACAAAAAAAAAAGAAATTATTAAAATGAAGAAAATTGGAAAAAGATTTTTATTTGGAAAAAAAGCTTAAGTGAAACTTTTCTTTAGTTTACACAAAAATTTATTTTCCAAAAGGAGAATTTCCAGTAATAATCCTTAACAAAAAGCTTAAAAATATTAACTTATTGAAAGTTAAAAAACTTTTTCTCAAGTTACTTCAAAACAAAACAAAACTCTCACGAAATTTATTTATATATTTTTTTATTCATTTAACATATTGTCGACTATGGACAATGGTCAAAAATTAAATTTTAAAATTAAAATTAAAAGCATTTAGAATAGAAATTAAATATATAAAATAAAAATGAAATGTAAATTAAAATAAAAGTTTATTAAAATTTGAAACTAATATTTAAATTTCATAGAAATAATTGGAAATGAAATAGCAAAATCAATCCAATAATCGGGGATTATAATCTCATTTCAACCATTTACATTGAAAATCAAATATGAATTATTTTTGTTTTTAGATAATTTTTAATAATCAAAGGTTTTTAATTAGAATTTTAAGAGAAAAAAAATCTAATCCTGTTCCTTATTTTATTTATTATACCTGCAATTTTTTTAAATATATTAACTCGATTTAAATCTTTTCGATTAGTTCTAAGTGGTCAAAGGCATATTTTAAGCACAAGTTGCACAATTTTTGTTTGTCTTTTCTTATTGTTGTGGCTGTTGTGTTTTTTTCTTTCTTTTTTTTTGGGTACAGTCAATGCCAAAAGTGCACGTACCGAAGACCACATAACAGTTACCAGCTGCAATCTGCCAGCTGTCAGTGTCAAATTCATTGTAAATTACAAGTTCATTTGCGGCTGGCATTACATCCGCTTAAACGCTTAAGGTCTGGCTCAAAAAAAAAAAAAATTAAAAAAAACCCAAAAAAAAATAAACAAAAACTTTTGCTGCATAAATTATAAATGCTAGAGCATAAGGGCAAACAAACCCCTGTTGCGCCCCCCTCTGATAGCCGTCTAATACATACGCAGTCAGTTCATAATGAAACTTAATGATGCAACATTAGCGAGTGTCGTCGCCAAGCAAAGAGTTTGTGTCCATCCGTCCAGCTAACTGTACAATATGCATTTTGAGGCGCCATCGAAGCGCGAAGTTCAAACGCAGCAACAAATCTACAACGCGCCCCTTAGGATAGGGAGCAGAGAGGGGGGGCAACAACACGAAGTGAATGCTAGTCTCTTTTTTTTATTTTGATTTTTGTTTTTTTGGCCACTTGTTTTGAGGTCATAGATCAACATTATCATAGTCATAAACCCCCCCCCCCGCCCTTATCTCTTCAAAAAGAAAAAAAAAAAGAATTAGATTTTTTCAAGCTAAAGATAAATAAACCATAAATAAATTATAAACTGAACTCAAATTATTTTTATAATCGAAATAAAAACTTAATTTAAATTCATAAATATTTAGAATGTAAAAATTAATTAATTTTTGAAAATCTGGACTCTATTTTATTTCTGAAATTGTTTGCTTAAAAATTATGTGTTGCAATTTTGGAATAATATTTTAGTTATTTTAGATATTGTTAATATTTAATTGTATATAGAATATGGCGAAATTGGATTGAGATATTGATGGCATCGACACGGAAACAAAGTATCTTATTCACGCCCATTTCAATTCATCATTTTAAATCATTTTTTAATTTAAAGATACACACAATTATAGATACATACTCGACGGATAGATGATTAGCAAGATATATTTTTAGCAATTGTTTAGGATAATAAGATATTGCAGATAGATTTATGATTAGACATTAGACACAATTAGTAAACTAATTAAGAGACTACATACAAAGTCTCACTTGCAAATCAATAGATACAAAATTAGATATTTTTAGATAAATATTAGATCATAGAATAATGAGAATATAACAAAAAAAAAAAACCAAAACCCAAAAAACCAAAAAACCAAAAACGATGGCGATGGGCACGCGTATGTCGATATTTAAAAGTTAAAAGTTAAAAGATGAGTTGACGTTGACGTTGGCGTTGAAGATGACGAAGATGATTTATTATTGTGAACTTTACTTTTCACGCTTTTATTTGATTAGTTCATCATCATCATTGTTAATTATTACGATTTAATGAAGTTACGTTAACAATAATAATAACAAAATGGCAAACAACAACAACAACAAATGAATTTCTTGTCATTATTTTAATAAATGCGGATACAATAAATTCTATTCGAGTTATATTCTTAACTATTCATTGTTAACTATGCTTATAAGAGAGAGAGAGAGAGAGGAGGGGGAAGAAAGAACGGCTGAGGGAATGGAAAAGTAATTGCTTTTTATATGGTTCTTGAGTATTTGTTAATATGGAAAATCCTAAAATCTTTCAAATCTGTCTCGATTAAATGATTTAGCAAAAATTATTAATCCATGAAGTGTAATTTAAAATGATTTCTCCCCTCGCTCCGCACCCCTTTTTCATTTAAATTGTATAAAAAAAAAAAAAACATTAATTAACAAACATTTTGTTTTGTGATGCATAATATTATCACGTCTTTAAATTTTTTAATTTAAAATGAATAAAATAAATGGCTCGATAAGAATAACTTCAATTATTAAAAGTCAAAAAAAAAAAAACAAAGAAATACAATTATTTATTAAGCTTTTTAGTCTTATAAATTAAAAGCTACAATACTAAAGAAAATAAATATTTAAAATTTTAAGCTCCAAATATTAAATTTAATTTAAGAAAAAATTAAAAACACAAATGAAATGTTGACAAAAAATTTAATTTTTGGCTTTTATTTAAGAATTATTCTTACTATGATAAACATTATTATTAAACTATTATTTAATATATTAAATTTTAATTTTATTTATAGCGTATTATTTCAGTTGTATGAAGAAATATTATTGCCACCGTTTATGGGATTTTCAGTACTTGTTTTATTTATTTTTGGTAGCACTTGCAAGCCAAAAACAAAAAAAAAAACAACAATAATATTGTAATGACCCTCAAGTGAGGGCACTTTTTTTCCCAAGTTTTTTTATTTGTTTCTTTTTTTTGTATCTGAAGCCAAGCCAAGCCAGACCAAAAGCAAGGCGAGCCGGAACTCTCGAAAACTTCTTCAAAAATATCTGTATATTGTGCTATTAATGATGGAATACAAATCAAATGCTATAATTAGTTAAGCCGCCAAAAAACCAAAAAAAAAAAGAACTTAAAAAAAAAATTTGGTTCAAAAATATTGCTAAAATAGACACCCACATGGCAAAAAGACTTGGACCTAACCCAAGTATCAGATAAACTCTACCATTAATTATCAAAAAGGCACAAGTCAAAACGCTACACAAAAGCGAGCTCGACTACGAGATACCCTGTAAACTGTAAAACTCGCGATAGGTTCCAACGATTTGTGTTGCATTACATACACCAAATATATAAATAGTTGGACAGATGGAGAAATAAAATAATACACATACACATGGGGACTTAAAGAGGTTAAATACATACACTTGCTCAACTTTATGTTACCCTTTTCTAAACATTTTTAATAATTTTAGGGCGCAAAACAGCAAAAAAAAATAAAAACAAGAAACTTAAACAAGAAACAAGAAAAATTACATTTTGTTGTTTTTCTTTGATCAAATTTGAAAATTGCAAAGTCTTTTTTTTAAATCTTTTTTTTTTATTAAGGTGCATGTAGCGCACTCGCCTCAACGTTTGGCTAATTAAACAGCTAAACAAACCAAAAACAAAAACAAAACAAAAAAAACTAGCTGGAAAAAAAACGCAAAAAAAAAGAACAGCTATGAAGAAGACAATGTTGAACAAACAAACAACAACAACAACAAAAAACAAAAACAAAAAACAATTAAAATTGAGCATGAAATGTTGTTAGCCATCGCGACTATAAAAACCAAAGCCCCAAAGCCAAACCACAAACAGTCGGCGTTTAAGCGTCAGAGCACAAACTTCAACAACAAGAAGCAAAAAACCAAAACAAAACATAAGAAAAAATAAACAAACAAAAAAAAAGCATCTTAAAACAAAAGCCAACTTCAAAGATACATATACAAAAAAACAGCTAGAGCAAAATATCTAATAAAAAAAAAAGAAAGAACCATATTTTTTTTTTGGTGTAATTTTTTTCTTCTATTTTTTTTTGGTGTGTGAATTTTTTTTTTTTTTGTTTTTGTTTTGTTGTTGTGAATTGATTAACATGTTGCATCCAATTGTTGTGGCTATTGGCCTGTGCCTAATCCTGTCCAGCGTTGCCAATGCTGGACGACTACCGCAGCGTTATTTACCCGCTGCAAATCAATATCTGGCCCCCCAATCATCCAATCAACATCTGCGCTATCATGGTGTCAGCGGTCAGGCACAACATGCCAGACTTCCAGGCGGATTTGGAGGAGGAGCAGCTCCATTCGGAGGCGGAGCTGGGCACCATGGACAGCATCGTCAACAGCAGCAAATACCCATTGTGCGAAGCGATTACCAAAACGATGCCAATGGCAATTACAATTTTGGGTAAGCAAATCCTAATTATAGAAATCTGATACACATCGTCTGTCTATATAGACAATATCTATATACGATATATACTGCATTTAAATTTATTTAATTTAGTTCAAGTTTCAATCGAGTTTTTTTCCTAAGTACATACCATATACATTTTGATGTATATAAAAGTAGAAAGGATTACAAAGGATATTTTTGAGAGTTTTAGAAAAATTACAATTTAAAAATAAAAATAAAATTTTATAAATAATTATACACAGTATATTATGTATGTATGTATACATTATTTAATTATTTCAGTTAAATCTCAGATTTAGTTAAAAAAAAAAAATGCCCATTAATTGAATTTCGAATCCCATATTTCCGGGAATAATCATATTTATTTTTCACCCATTGAAAATGAAAATATAATTTTTTGTTTTGTTTTTTTTTTTTTTTTGTTTTTAGTTTCGATACCGGAAATGGCATTCATCGCGATGAAACCGGCGCATTCAATGGCGGCTGGCCACATGGTTCTCTGGACGTGCGAGGATCTTATTCCTACACTGGCGATGACGGGCGACAATATACGGTCAACTATACGGCGGATAAGAATGGTTTCCATGCGGAGGGTGCACATCTGCCCACATCCCCATCGTTGCCAGCGGCGTAAGTATTAAGTCTCTCCCTACCCCTCGCCCAAAAATCAAAGAAAAACCGAATTTTGATTTTCGTTTTGCAAATGGAAATCACAAAAATTGTTTTTTCTTGCTAATCAGGCATCAACAGCATCGCAGCATTGGTGGCGCCACCGGAGGCTATCATGGTGGAGCCTATCAAGGAGCTGCCTCCAATATCCAGGCGCCCGCCGGCCGTTACCTGCCCCCTGCTTATCGCCATCGCAGACACTATTAAAATGGCTCAAACAAATCAAGACGACTTAACAATTCGAGCTCACGATATTTGGCATATAGTTTATTATATTTTTGTTTAAACAAAACACTTTAAAAAAAAAAATAAATCATTTTTTATGCCAATAAAGTTTAGAAAAAAAAATTTTTTTTTAATATTTTTAAATTTTATGAGTAATATTAACATTAGGTACAGTCTGTACAAAACAAATTCTAACACTTTCGGCGAGAAATGAAAAAATAAAAAGTTATTTAACTAGAAATTGTTGTTCTTAATTATTTATTTCTATATATAAATATTATATTTTTTAATTTATAATCTGCAATCAATTTCTCAGTTTTTTGTAGGTTTCGTTTTTAATTTCAATTCTGTTTCAGATTCTATTAATTATATACAAATCTTATTAAAATAAATAATAATAATAATAATAAATAAATAAAATATTTAATAAAAATTCGCACATTATGGCAAAATGTTATTTGATAATCTCAATTGTTATTATTTTTACTATTAATTGATTAATTCAAATGATATTTTTCAACAGCATTAAATATCATCAAAATCCATTTCACTTGATTTTTTTTTTTTGTTGCTGTATTTGTTTCATACACTCGACTTAGTGTTGGTTTATAACAATTATTTTTATATTTCTCATAATTTATATATTTTTAAATATTTTTCCCATATTTGATATAACATACACTTAACATTTTCGTCCTTTTTTTACTTGTATTACTTTCTATTTCATCAAATATGATCCTTGAATGTAAACTCATAAACTTTTACAATACATATACACATACATACAACAAAATAATATAATATATGTATATATCGTATATGTAAGTGTGTATGTATGTATGTATCTACATAATACAAAGTTTTGCTGGGTGTGGACCTCCCTGAGCCACACCCCTTTGATGTAATGCAAAATGTGGTTCTGAAGTTTTTGGCAAAGTTCCATATTTATCCAGACACAAAGTTAAACTGATTAATATGCAGTTAAGTAGTTAAAATAATACTTTAAAAAAAAAAACAGTTACAATTGGGCATTCAACCCGATTTCAACTCCAAGATCAGAAGAGAGAGCAAGAGACAGAGAGAACAAAGAAAAGAGACAAAAGAGAAAACTTTAAAAAGCTGTCGCATTTAACAGCTTTTTTATTTTAGCAATCTAATTTTTTTTTTTTGTTTTTTTTGAGCACATTAATCATACAATTGTATGTATATACCTTAGCATTAAAATATGCCAAAACAAAAGAATGCATGAATCCCAATATACCCTATACACATTTCACTTCTTTTTTTATTTTATTTTTTGGTTTTGAAATGCTTTTTTTTTTTGTTTTTGTTACTTAAATAAATGACTGAATCATCATAAATCTTTTTAAATTTATTTTTACTTTTGCTTTGCAAATTTTTCATATTTATTTACTTTAACGTATAATAATTCATTTTTAATTCACTAATTTTTTTTCTTTTTTTTTTTGTTATTTTTGTGGTTTAAATTTAAAAATCTTTGATAAATTACTAAAAAGGTAAACAAAAATAAAAGCGCAATTTGATTGAGGAGATCAATCAGTTGAGAGTATATATATGTATATATGTATTAAGTAGATGATATATGGGTATCATAACCAGTTTTAGACATTTTTATAGGGTATAATAGCATAACAAAAGAAATGGCAAACGCGCAACTGTCAAGCTTTAAGCATTGTCTATTGCCTGGCAAAAAGTTTTTGTCAAAGATTTTTCTTTAGCATTTCCTTAAACTGAATGGATCTCCCTTCTCTGTCTCTCTCTCTTTCGCTCCCTCTCTCAATCTTTCTCTCGCTCTCGTTTCGTATTCGCATTTCGTTTATGTTAAACGACGGTCGCATTAATTAAAATTACACAGCATCAGAGCCTCAGGGGCGCACACTTTAAGGGGACCAAAAACCGTTGATGGCGGGGGTTTCCCTTTTCTTATTCTTTCTTGTTTCTATCTGTCTTTTTTTTTTGTTTTTTTTTTTTTGTTTTGGGCTTCTCATAAATTAAATGGAGCGCTTATGAATTTAATGAATTATATCTTTGCCATTAAAAGCAGAAGAAGCTCCCCGAGTGGCAAGGCATCAGGGTCTCTCTTCTTATTGAATTTCATTGCAAATCATTTGCATGCATGTCTGTGCATGTTTGACTACACTAGTTACACATGTACATATGTACATACACTTTACACTCTGCACACTCTCCTCTGTTCGGTCTCTTTCGCTCTCTTTCCCTCTCCCTTGCTGCTGTCCTTCTTTATATATCTTCAGTGCACTCACTTAATTTTATGCCAAAACAATGACACGCCATAAATTTAAACGGATTTGCTTTGCGCCTCGAGCAAAACGCGTTGTCCAACCCTCCAAATGGTTTTTAGTGCTGCCCTGGTAGAGCAAAAGCGAGGCAGATAGAGAGAGAGAGAGAGGGAGAGGGAGCGATTGAGAGAGTGAGAGGTTGCCTGGGGAGGATGAGATGGTAAACTTAAATATAAAATGTAAAAAAATCGTTTCATTTTAAAGTTTTTAGTCTTAAATAGTTAAGAATTTGCAACGTTTTCCAACACTTGATGTTTCTCTGATCAACTCAAGATTGATGGCTGATTAATTGGTAATTGATTACCAACATACCGTATAAGTTATAGAAATTATTTGACTGATTGTTGACGGTTGATCAACAAGTCATAATTCCACTCAAAATCAATCACTCAAAAAATAAACACTTTAAGTGTATGTATATACATAAATTCCATCTTAATTTTAAAAATGAGCACCACACACCGATTTTATGTACTCGTAATTCTAGCAAAAAAAAAATAATAATAATAATTATGAAATTATTTATAATATTTTTACAAAGTAACTTTGAATGTGACGAAAGTTCTTATAAAATATTAAAAGGATGCTTTCAAAAACTTTTTAAATATTTAGACAAATCATTTGCAATTCAAAAAGTGAAATCCGAATGTTGAATAAACAAAAAATTTTAAGCCTGATGAAAAAATAAATAAATAAATAAAATATATGAAAAGCTTAACTTTAGTTTTGGCTTGTTGGTTAATTAACTGCGTCAGGCTAAAAGTTAGCCAAAAAGTTGCAAAGGTAAAAACTTAAAGCCGGGAAACGTGCAAATAAATTTGCCAATTCTATTGGCTGTGGAGAGGGGAGGGGAGGGGGGAGTTGGACATAAAGATGGGATGGGAAATGGAGGAAGGGGGGGGGGCACATGTTGGCACGCTATTGCGTGTCTGTCAACTAACGAAGGGCGCCATCTACCGGCATGTGTCAAGTCAGCTTTTGAAATCTACATACACAGAGCACATGTACATGTATTGTTGTGTGTGTGTGTGTGTGTGTGTGTGTGTGTGTGTGTGTGTGTGTGTATATTATATACACATCTTGTATGTACATATAGACTTTATTTTGATATTGATATGGCAGTTGCACGCACAATGCTCAGTTTCACGCACACGCCTAAAAGCACACTATGTTTTATTTTCACCCCAACCCCCCCCGAAAATCTCCCAGCCAGCACCTCGTGTGTGACTCATTAAACAGCTACTTGCTACCCGTTACCCGTTACTCGTTACACGTTACCCATTATTCGTTACTCGTCCCAGCGCACAACATTTTCATTAAAATTTTAATAGTCTCTTGTTGGGAAGTGAGCGAAGAGACAAAGCGTATAGAGATAGAGTGAGCTTGAGAGAGAGAGAGAGAGAGAGAGAGAGCGATAGTTTCCCTCTTTGTTGCGTTAGCTGGTTGCACGTTTCGTATACTATATATATTATTATTTCCATAACTTTTCTAATATAATATAATATGCGCTTTTCACTTTTGTCTAAACTCAAATCTCAAGGGCCCCCTAAGAGGTTGCACTTTTGCTTCGTTCGCTTAGATTTTGTGGTAAAATTATTATTAAAAAAAAAAAGAAATAAAAATAATAAAAATATAAAAATAATAATAAACAATAAAGCTTTTTAAGTCAATTTTTTGCTTAGAAGCTTTTGTAGATGCTTCAGCAATACAAACTGAAAGTATTTAATAACTTTTTTAGTTTTCAAACAAGTTTCTTTTAAAGCTTCGTTGACTGAGAACTTAAATTGTTGGCAAGCTTTAAAGCTCATGTCCTATTTATTGTAATTAGCCTCGATCGTTTTAAAAGCTTCTGGATTTCAGTTGAGCTTTAATCAACTTAAAAGCTTTAAGCGATCACTCAAAGAGCTTTTCAATAAGTACGATTGCTTAACTGAATAAAGAAAAAATATTTATTTTTAAATAAAATCTAAGTCTTGAATGGCTTTCCCCATAAGTTTTCCTTTTTTCCTCGCATGCTTTCTCTCTCACACCCACAGTACTTGCACTTTCTCTAGGCAATAGCAATAAGTGGACACATATGCTATAAAACCAAAGTGTAACCAAATGATGAACGCATCACAGCGAGGGTTGGAGACTGAGGGGGGGGGGGGGGGGTGGGAGGGGGGAGAGTGGGGAGTTGGGAGAAGTGAGTTTTGGGTAAAAACGCAAACAAGAAATTCCAATAAACTAATTTGCACACGAAAGCGAGAAAAAGACCAAGTCAAACAGGACGAAGGATATGGCATTGCGAATGAGATGCTAAAAAATAAAATAAAAAAAAAATAACAAAATAAAATAAAATAAAATAAAATAGAGTGGGAGAGAGAAGTGGGGGGAAAGTGGGGGGAAAAGTGGAATGCCAGTTAGAGTCCTGTCGGAATATTTGTGTATGAATTTTAAGCAGCTGTAAAAAATGCAAAGCCAATAAAAGGGATAAAATTGAAATTCGCCACACACACACACACACACACACAGATACACACACTCATGGAAGGGGAGGGCAGGGGGAATACACAGTGTAATTGTAACTTCTCTTCTCTTGAAATATTTACAAAGTATTGCGCCTCACATCGCATTTCGCTATAATAAATTAGAGTCGCGTATCGTATTATTGACTGGATTTTGAATAATAACACACAAAGGACGAAGCGGTCCAAAAGGCTCCAAAGGATCCAAAAGATGCAACACCCTCTCACAGGAAATCGAAGGTACATTCGCCACATTCACTCCCAAAACGATATCGAGTTGCCAGAGTCAGACCCAGACCCAGAGCCAAATCCAGAGCCAAAGCCATACGGAAAGGCATATAAATACCGCAATTTGAGTTAGGGTATGCTCGAGACGGATACGGATGTGCGGGGTGTTGGGGGGTTGTGGGGGGTTGTGGGTATTTGAGGGTATGCAGAGCAAATCACACAACTCAGCACAATTGCGCACATAAATTTAATGCGCCAAATAATACGAGAGACAAGTGAAACGCATATTTAAGTTGACTACAACTCACTGAGCTCTTCTTTCTTCTCCTCTTCTCTCTTCTCTCTCTCTCTCTTCCCCCCGTTTTTTCTCTCTTTTCTTAGTTGAAGGGGCAAAAGCTAAGATGAGGTAGTGTGGCGTCAAGGCGGGTGGAGAGGGGCTGAACAACATCAAATAGTAGCACACTGTGGGCTGCTCATCTATTTTCAATTTAAAAATATTTAATACGAGAAATCAACTTGAATTTAAACTTTAAATTAAAATTAAAATTAAACTTAAAATTAAAATTAAAATTAAAATTAAAATTAAAATTAAAATTAAAATTAAAATTAAAATTAAAATTAAAATTAAACTTAAAATTAAAATTTAATTTAAAATTAAACTTAAATTTCAAATTAAAATTAAAATTAAACTTAAACTTAAAATTAAACTTAAACTTAAACTTAAAATTAAAATTAAACTTAAACTTAAAATAAAAGCATTAAATATTATTAATGTGCTTTCAACGAATTGTGTAAAAAAAGATTCATTTTTAACTAAGCTTTCAGCGAGCTTTCAGGATATATAGTACATTTAATGAGCTTTAAGTTTAAGCAACTTTTTGTCTAAAAATTGTTTTCTTAATATTTTTTTTTTGTGTTTATTTTAAATATCAAATTTATTAATTTAATTATTTTTATTTATTTATAATTTTTAATTATTTTGGTAACACTGTGCGTACACAATTCAGCTAAAAACTTAAAAAACTTTTCTTTTAAGCGTCGTTGTTGTATGCAATTTTTTTCATTTTCATTTTCAATTTTTTCTTTTTCTTTTTTTGTTTTTTTTTGTATTTTTTTTTTGTGTGTTGTTGAACAACTTGAGATTTATACAAAATACACGGCATAAAAGAGAAAAACAACATGCACACCTACATATATACACACACACACACACATATACATACATACATACAAATCGTGCACACTCATCCCCCCCCCCACACACACACACACACATGCACACACACACAAAGGGACGCAGAACGATGTTGCCAACATGAATTATTTAGAGCGCCAAGCGAAATGACTGCAAATGTAGAGAAAGGGAAAAGGGGGAGGGGGGGGGGGATATGTGGGGACTTGAAGTATAAGACTAAGTATATTCACATTCCACATATGAATATATGTATGTATATACTGTATATGTGTATGTGTATAAATATGTAAGAGAAGCGAAACATTTGATTAAATTTGCAGACATTTATAGCATGAATTGTGAGGTGAGGGCAAGGGGGAGAGGGGTTGCAAGTTGGGAGTTGCCACCTTATTGATAGTTTTTTTTTTTTTTTTTTTTTTGTACTAAGATATGGAGGGTGGGGGAATCGGTTTACTCGTTTTATTGGGTGGCAAAAGGTAACTAATTTAACAATTGCAATTGGGCCGAGAAATAATTCAGGCAATGTTGGTTTAAGCCACGCAACATAATCAACAATTGTTGCATGAATAAACAGGCAAAATGGCAAGGGGAAAAGGTGGGGCAGGTGGGGGGGGGCAATTGGGTGGGGGCCTAATGATTGCTAGCACACAGATCACTGCGCAATTTTTTTCGTTTTTTTCGTTTTTTTTGGCTAGAGAAGGGTGGAAAAATATATTCGTATATTGTTTGGGTGGAACTGCTGAAAATTGTGCCATTAAACCTAACGTTGGGAATTATAAAGGACAAAGAGAGAGAGAGAGAGAAAGGGAGAGGGTGAGGGAAAGTGTGCAAGGGAGTGAGAAATAGATAATGAAAATGGGCCATGGCAAATGGATGATGAGTTTATGAACCACGAAAGAGAATACAAATAGAGCATTATGATTATAAAAGATAAAAGAGAGAGAGAGAGAGAGAGAGAGAGAGACAGCAAGAGAAAGTGAGTGAGAGAGAAACAGAGAAAGTTGTGCTATCTAAATAAAATAAATTCTTTAAAAACTTTGTATAAATTTATTTTGTTATGTGTTCACAACTTCAAGTCTTTTATTCAAATTGAATTTGATATTTGACAAACGGTTTTTAAATTGAATATAAAAAATATTTTTATTGTTTATAACTTCCGTTTTTTTTTTTTTGTTTTTGGTAATCTATGTATATTACAAACTACTTAAACTGCCACAGGAAATTCCCATTGCCATTTGTCTTTTGGATGTGAGATATTATATTGTTTTATATTTATTTTCATCTTTGAAATCAAATTGACAGCGACAGCGACAGCCACAAGTGGGCGGAGGCAGCGGGGGGGAAAAAAAAGAAAGGAAAAGGAAAAACTTGGCAGACACGTCTGAACATGATTAGTGGATGGATTGGATGGAAGCGCCAACTCACGTGAGCCATCATGTCACACGGCGGCACAGAGAACATAAATCCATGCTGAAGTTGAAGTTGAAGTCGGAGTCGGAGGTCAAAGTTCAAGCTGAATTTTTTACACGTTTAGAGATTGGAATTTTTGGCATATGCGAAGCGGGCCCACTGAGAAAGCCATCAAAATCTGAGAACATTGGTAAGCTTCAGACCACAAACTCTAATTGAAGTTGAGCCGAAGGAGCAAACATAGGCATTGCCCGACGTTAAACTACCCTGGATAATACTCGGTATATTAATTTTTTAAATTTTATTTTAATTTTACAATACAAATTTCTTTTTTCTTTTCTGAATGCAAATTCAAAGTTTAGTCTATGCAAATATAAAAATTAATTTAAAAAAAAAATATTATCAGTTAAGTCACATAAATTTTCGCTTATTTCATTCAATTTCAATTTCATTCATTTTCCAAAAAGAGAAAATATTATTGAAAATAATTCAGATAACTTTAAGAAGACAAAAGTTTCCCGATTCTATTGACAACTATTTAAATAATTATTTTATTATTATTTTTTAAGTACAATATTTATTTATATATTTTATATATTTTTTATTTATATATTATATATAAACAAATTTCCTCACAAAACTAAACTACTTTTTCGTTTCTTTCGCCCATTGTTTCTAATTCGCACTTTTTCCCCTCTTCATCTGTCTCTCTCTCTCTCTCTCTCTCTCTCCTCAACTTTCTCTCTCTCTCTCTCTTTCTCTGTAAAAGAAAAGGCTGCGAAGTTGCGTTTTTATTTATTTATTGCATAAAACTTGCAGGTGCAAATGTACGGATAGCTTATAAAGCCGGACAGCTGACAGCCGGAGCAAGCTACGGGGGCGCCTTCTATTCAATGATGAACAACGACAGCAACAACAACAACAACAACTAAACAACTACAACAACGACATGACAACATTTTCAAGTGTCTCAGCGCACAAAACGAACAACAAAACATTAGTATGTACATACACTGCAATTTGTTGAGTAAGCACGACTACGAGATACCCTCAATCGTAAGCTATAACTTTTACTCGCTCTCAGACGCTCTCTCACTCACTCTTTGTCTCCAACTCTCTCTCAGTTTCTCTCTCTTTCTCTGAAGTTCCAGATCGAATTAACTGATCTCTCTACGATCATGAATATATATACGACTTTTTGTGCCTGTTGCATGCATTTGCCTTACTTCATGATACCCTGCGAAGGTATCAACGGATGCAGAGGGTATGAGAAAAAACCGCAAAGCACTTGAAACACTCGTCTGATAAATGGACTGTCCTGTCACTTCTTTGGTCCCTCACTGAAACGAAGATGAAGATGAAGATGAAGATGAAGTTGTAGTTGGAGTTGTAGTTGGAACTGGAGTTGGAGTCGGAGCTGGAGTTGGAGTCGAAGACATTTCCGTGTAGCGACTCGGGGAAAATGTTGCTTGCAGCTGAAGCTTTAAAAATGGGAATTACTTAGGCATTGGACATGCCCCAGACCTTTTAATGCTCGTACTTAAGGCTAATTGGTGCTGTCCACTTGTTGGTTATTGCCTTCATTTTTTTTTTTTTTTCGTTCATCCAACTAATCCATCAGGATTTATTCAAGAAAATGTGAGAAAAACTTAAACCAAAAAAAAAAAAAAAACACAAACTACGAGAAAAATTATTTTAATTTATTGTAATAATCCCTAAAAACAAGCGAAATAAATTGTGAAATAAATTTGCGATTTAGTTGCATCATTTTTTACTGATAATAAAAAAATATATTTTAATCTAAATATTTAAACTATAACAATATACATACACAATGCTAATGGAAACCTTGTTTCCTTTTAAATAATAAATAATTTAACAGATTCTGTTTATTTATTTTTTTTTTTTTGATTATTTAAAGCCTTAAGCAGTAATTAAATTGCTAGAAGTCTATCAATAATTACGAATTACGAATTAACTTGAAAGCAAAGTCAATGTATGAAATTTAGTTAACTTGTCCTACAGCCAAGACAACATGCAGACACCTCTTAATGTCCCCTTCCCCCTCCCCCCCCCACCCTCCTTTCTGTATACCGCATCCCATCTCTTAAACGAAAGGACTGAGGCGCTGGCAAAATCAAATTCGACGCTCAATTAAAATTCAATTTGTTGCGCGCCATTAATTAGATTCCCTAACCCCCGCCGCAGGCGCAGCTGCCAACGAACTTTGTGGCAACAACTTTTGCACACAGACACCTGTGACAGCCAATACTAGATCTGACCCCAAAAAAAAAAAAAAACAAAAAAAAAACATCCATAAAACGCCCAAAACAAAAAAAAAACACCCAAAAAAAAAAACCACCTAATTGAATTTAATGCAATTTTCTCTCTATCTTCTTCTCGCTCGCACTCTCCTTTGAGATGCTTCATCGAACTGCAGCCACTGGGTGAAGGGGTTACAATTATACACAGTAAAAAAAAAAGTATACTAATTTTTTTATATTATTGTACAAATATTTTTATATTTTACTAATCTAATTTAAAACGGAATAAATTCAATTTAATAAAAAATTAAATTTTTTTTAAATATAACCTGATTGTCTGATTGATTAGTGACTGACCAATCTAAAAAATTAGCTTACACTGGCAAGTTAAATAATTTGGTGTTTTGTAAATGAAAACACAATAGCTAAAAAAAATTGTCTATCTGACTAAATGATGATTGACTGACTGACTGACTGACTGATTGGTGATTGAGTGATAAAAATGAACAGTTTCTACTTTATTAATTTTAAAAAGGAAAATACATTAGAATATAGAAACAATTTTGCTTTAATTTCTATTTGACAAGATAGAAGCTACAAATTATATTTAATTATTTTTTTTTTCAGTGTACTTTTATAATTAGTAAGGGAAAGACGCCTGTTTCTTGAACACTTCAATTAGTTGTAATCTATGCGCATAAATTGCCAAAAGCGATGCAACATGTGGTGGTCCAGGGCGTGCATAAATTACGCAGCCCTCGCACTGGCAATTAATTAATTTATCTTTATTTTTCGCTCGGTATTTATTTTTTGTACACAACTGTACTTCTTTAGTAGATTGTATGTAGATATTATATATATGTACGTGTTGTGTACTCACCTGCTTCTGCAATGTATTGGAGAGCTCCTCGAGGCACTCCTTGCGTTCAAAACGCTCAAACTTGAAGCTATTGGAGCGATAGAGCTCATTGTCCTCGCGTCTGCGATTGCGACAAAGGCGGCGAGTGATGATATTGCCACTCCCACTTAAGCGGGGCCTATCAAGAGGCATAAAACAATAAAATGAAAAAAAAAAAGCAAAAGTTAAAGACAAACTATGATTAATAAAAACTATTATTTAATACCTAAAATATTTTATATATGAATAAAAAACATATTTTTCAATTATTTTTAAAATGTGATGATATTCACAATTTTACAAAAAAACAAAATTAAATATTTATATTATTTAATTAATTTCAACATTGATGTATATATTTTATTATATTAAAATTAATAATACTTTACTTAACTTTATTTTATTGTGAGATACTTGTTTGCAGAAATTAAATTTTATATAATTTAAAAAAAATTATTGTATATAAAGTTGTTAATAAATAAATGAGTTAATAGTATTTATAATATTATTATTATTTATGTCTTTTACAGAGAAATACTTTGTATATTTATTAAATTATCTACAAAAAGAAATTGTCATCACATTGCCAACACGATTTCAACTGCCAAAAAAAAAAAAAAAAACAAGAAACCAAAAGGAAAATGAAATTCATTTTATAGTATTTTTCCCGTTGGCCCACATCATTAACTTTGCCTTTGGCTGATGATGTCTGTCAACTGTCGGTCGTATATGGTATATATACACTATATATTATATATGTATATATATATATACACTATAGGATTGTAAATTGTGGCAAGAAGCTCGTTAGGCGGGCGGTTCATTAAAATTTGACACATTTGGGACTGAAAACAAGAGACTCCTGTTTCATTTACCTCTTATTGCCATGGCTGGCGTTGCCATCAACGAGTTAAAACCGCAACAAATTTAAGGCGCAACTGGATGAAAATGTCGGCGACCCACTTTGCATATACACATACATACATTTGGTTTACCGAGTTTTCAATTCTCAGCTCTCAGTTGTCGGCTCTTGGTTCTCGGTTCTCGGTTCCTGGGTTCATTCAACGCCACGTGGCACTTCAATGAAGCCAACTAACCGACTCAGCCGCCCAACAGAAAGCAAGAATCAAAACTTTTTTTTCCCAGCTTAATTCGCTCACAAGATACCCTGTATGTATATCGTATATGTATCTAACATGCGCTGTTTTTTAAATTTAAAATATGCATTTAAATATATTTATTTTCGTAGTCTTTAACATAATTTAAAATAAATTTTAATCTTAATTCTCGTTATTTTCATTTAATTATTTATTATAGGATTTTGTTAAAATTTTAAAAAGTAAAAAAAAAAAAAACTTAAATTCTGTTGTGCCTGTTACATACACTTGGACATGTTGATGCTACCCAATTTTTGTATTTTATTTTTATTGAGGCTTTTTTAATGGGTATAGGGTGTAATAAAAATCCCAACGCTTAACAAAAGCGCAAGCGACTGTAAAAAGGCTCAAGTGGTGCCCACTTTTGTTGCCACCACCTGGCCACTTGGTGCTCATCCCCCTTTATCCCGTATCCCCCACAACAATTCCCAATCCCAAACCCAATCCCAAAACTCACCCGCAGGGCTTGCAGTGCGTCATATGCAGATCCCAGTTAAGGTGAAAGTTGAACATGCGCAGCTTGGCAACCGCCCGTTGCCTTAATGAAATGTCCGGCGCTGTGGATACCGTTGTATTGCCACCACCACCACCACCACCACATCCAGGTCCCGTTGCACCTGCAACGCCACCTACGGTCCCCATACCCGATCCGCTCGTGTGTACGGTAATCGCAGCCGAACGCTGTACATTCGGATACATCATAACTGTACCGCTTGGCGCCGAGCTGGCAAACAAACGTTGGCTAGAGGAGATGCCACCGCTTCCATGATGCCCATGATGGCCATGTCGATAATGCTGATGCTGGTGCTCTTTGAGCGTGTAAAAGCCACCAGAGGAACTATAAAGAAAAGTTACAAAGATAAACAAAAAGAATACAAATAACTTGGCCATAATGCAATTGGCCATAAACTGATGTTCAACGACAAAAACAAAATCATATTTTAAAAATAAAATAAATTTTTAAAATAAAATTTGCTTCTTAGGCAAAAAAAATTAATTAAAATTTATACAAATTTGTGGATGATTTGATATTTATATTTGCACAAATAAATTTGGCAAACTTTTCTATATTGATTGATTTTTCATTAAAAAAAATACCACACGCGGCATAAACAATAATAAATAAATTAAATTAATTGTTTTATTTCTACAAACGGTTATATTATTTATTTGCTTGAATCTATTCTTCACGACCGCAGGACAACTTCATGCCACGCAACATTTGTGGCAAAGTTGTTTGCATGTTTGCACCTATGGCAAACCACGTTGCAAAATTTCCGAATATATTTGGGAAAATTATTTGCATAAGAAATTTATAGTATGAGGACAAATAAATTTAATTTAATTTCATTTAATTAATTAAAAGGATATTAATAAAACCCTCTAATGAATATAATTATTTTATTTGAGGTCATAAAGCCCACTTACGACATGTTATCGCCACCGGCATCACCCACACAGCTGGTCACACTGGCCATGCCGCCGCTGCGTCGCGGTCGGCTTTTGCGTCGCCGTCGACGTCGTCGTTCCGATGAAGCGGTACGCGTTTGCAGCACATGTTGGCTAAGCGATTTATGGCAATTGGTCGCCAATTGACCGCTGCTCGCCAATCGGCGACCCGTTGCATTGCTGCCGCCAGACGCTGCTCCTGCTGCGCCGGACAAACCCTGAACGGCAACAACAAGCTGCGCGTCACCAAAGCCGCCAGCCGAGCTGATCGTGTCCGTCGATTGGGGCGTTACGCCGCCACCGCCACCGCTTCCGCCAACAGCGGCGGAAGCAACGCCCGCAGCGGCGACATTGCTGTTAATACTCTGTTGCTGTTGCTGTTGCTGTTGCTGTTGTTGTTGTTGTTGTATGTGGGCGTGGGACTGCGATTGCGTTTTGTTGTTGCGCAGGCTGTGATTTACCTTACGCCACATGCGCTCCATTTTGTTATATATATATATATTTTTTTTTTTTTGTATTTTTGTTAGTTTTTTTTTTCTTCTTTATTTGTTGATTTTTTTTTGTTTTGTAATTTAAACTAGCTAAAGGATGTTGCGGTGATTTTTATGGCTCTACGGAGCTAGGATTAACTTTAGTGGAAGTTATCGTTATCGTTATCGTTGTCTTATTGTTTCCAGGTGGCAGTGTTTAGTTGTTTTATTATCAGCTGTTGTGGTGCTCTGCCGCAGAGCAGCTGCAGCAGCAGTGGCCGCAGCGGCGGTAGCAGCAACATGGCGACACACACATACGCACACACATAGACACTCGCACACAACGGTCACAATAGCCAAAAAGCTACTCAGCAGGAACTATGCATTGTTGTTGTTGTTGTTGTCTTAATTTCATTTTGTTGTTGCTTTACTTCAATTGTTCATCTTTGTTGTTGCCTTAGTCTGCGAATTGCGAAAATGAAGGGGGGAAAAAACATGAATCGAGTTTAACTAAACAACACACCCAGCAACGCACACACACACACACACACACACACACACATTGACACTCACACCCACATGCTTACACATACACAGGACACAAAAGCTCACTTCATAACAGAGTTGTAACATTTGCTTATCACATTTTCCCGTCAAATTTAGCTTTTTTTCTTCATTATTTTGTTTTTGTTTTTGTTTTTGTTTTTGCCTTATTATTCATAAATATTAAATTTATTTTTTAAATTGAAAACTTTATTTTATAGCATTCACATAAATTATTCGCAAAAATGATCTCTTATTTCATTATAAGCTTTTTCGTACGAAATGATTTGCCTTGCAACATCAAATAAATTATAGTTTTTATCACGGACAAATAACAACTATATTTATTTATAAATAATTATATATTTTTTTTTAATTAAGAGCTTAAATTTAAATGCAATAAAAAGTAAAGTTTGCCCAAAAAAATAGGCTACATTTTGCCACTTCGTTTTGGCTGTTTTTCTCTAAAATCAGCTTTTTTATTTCGCAAATGCTGACAACACTGACACTTCCTCTCGCTAGCACACACACACACACATACACATACACAGTTTTAATCTCTTTGCTTGTGTGCATGTGTGTTAGAGCACAAAATTTTTTGTCATGCACTTTTAGGTTAAGCACGCGCTTCACTCATTACATTAAGCCGCGACGCCATTGTGAACGTTTGACGTATTGGCACTTGTTAATGTTGTTTCTGTTGTTTGCGTTTTGTTTTTGTTATTATTATTGCACTTGTGAATGAAAATGAATTGTGAACTGCAGAGAGACGAAGCGGAAGAGAGAGCGAGCGAACAAGCGAGCAAGCCCGATTGAAGAGGATTGTGAATGATAAACACGCACGCACACACAAACACAAAACTATTGTACATGTGCATATGCATGTGTTTATGTGTGTGCCTTTTGCTCTTATACTATCTTATTATTTTTCCTATTTTATTATTACGTTAACTTTTTCCCTATTCACATTTAATACACAAATACGAGCTATTAACAGCAACAAAAAGCAACAGCGACGCTAACAGCAACGTTGACAGCGACGCTAACGCAGACGACACACATTTACCGTTTTTTTTGGGTAATTTTGCGTTAGTAATGAATGAAGAACACAGCAAATATACGTAAGTGAAGTACAGGAGAAAAGAGAACGACAAAAAAATAGAGAGACGAGTTTAACAAGGAGAGTGAGAGAGAAAGTTAAAGAGAGTTAAGCGCTGCGATGGCAACCAAGCAAAAAATATAAAAAAAAAGCCGCATTTGTTATCCCTAAGACGTTGCTGTTGCTGTTGCTGCTGTTGCTGCTGTTGCTGCTGCTGCTGCTGCCTGGCGACTGTTATGCTCAAAGTATGCTGCGCACAGTGGATAAAAGCTTAGCAAAAATAAACTGAATTATAACAAACATTTCTTTAGTTATATTAAATTTTTAATTTAATTATGTAATCTCAGCTAAAAATAAGTATACGTAAGTTTTGAAAAATTTTAAATAAACATTAAGAGCTTTTTTATTGCATGTGCGCTCGAGCTGTATGTGTATTTGGAATTAACAATTATTCTAATCTCGTTTTCCTATCTTCTATCTCGCCTGTTCTCTTTGGGTTCTTTTTTTGCTTTCGAGAATCAAAATTTGAATAAAAACATAGCCAACTCCGTGATTAGTCATCATACAATAATTTGTTGTGCACATTTTCAATTAATTCGTATCAATGTGCAGAAGCTGCACAGCTGCCTGAGTGTTCGTTCTGTCTTTCATTTCCTCTCTCTGTCTCTCTCCCGCTGTGTGTGAAACTGTCTCCAAAGCTTGGAGCTTTCGCTCTCGCTGCCGCTGCGTGGGCGACGCCGTCGTCACCGTGGTATCCTGCCAGCGTGTCCTGTGTATAACACAAACAATTTGCGCTTGACGTTGTAAGGGAATTCCTTGCAAAAAAAATACACACACACACACACACACAAACACTTATAAACGCACACAAACACAACAAAAATAAAAAAAACAACAACACCAGCACACGCTACGATATTCAATTGGAAAAAGTTGTTGCAATTGAAATTTAACATTCACGCACACACGCAAATCCAACCGGAAATGGGAATGTATAAATTTACTTATTACGCTTTATTTTTATTTAATTTTTTTCTGGTATACATATATATATAATTATAATATATATGTATATAATTTTATCACAAAAGAAGACAACAACAAAAAATTTATCACTGCGGCAGTTTGTGTTTTTTGGGCGCAGGAAGCAGTTGGCCTCTGCCCGTTTATTGGCAACGCGCACGCACAAATAAAGCAGACGAGCAGAAAGCAGCGTGTGCCTCTGCCACTGCCAGCGTGCCTCTAGCAGCGCCGCATTCCGTAATACTTGCGCTTCCAAGTCTCTCTCTCTCACTCTCGCTAACTCGCTCTCTATAAAAATGTAAACATTGGCCAGGACATGGAGAGCTTTTTCTGTTTTCTTCAGTTTCCTCTATTCTTTTAAGCCTATCGCATCTTGTTCGACCAATTCTTTTCAAAACTTTTATTTATCGATAATTCATCGTTGCGGGCAAAACGTAAAGGATATTTTGCATTCAGTCATAAAACTGTTGCGCCATCTATTGCCATTTAGCTGTAAACTGTGCAGGCGCACGCCAGATGGCGCCAACACTAAAGCTCAATTTTCATAAAAGAGAATTTACGTGTATAAAAAAATAATTCCCTAGAAAACAATAAAACAACATTTGTTATTATTATAAATATTAAAAGATTACCATATGTTTGGTCAGCAAAAATATTAATATCTGCAATGGCTGTGCCATCTGCAAGCACTAGATGGCGCCAACATAAGATATCCTGTAACACAAACGCAATAAATATCCCCTTAATCAAATCACATATGTAAAATATAATAAATATTTTTCGGAAAATTAATAATAAAAATAAATGTTTTATACATCAATTTAAACACAAAATGTGTGATAAGCCGAAAACTTTCAATGAATATAACTAGTGCCCACTAACGCTAGATGGCGCCAGCATAGAGCTTTGTCTTTGACAGGAGACAATTTAAGTACAGTTGAATCCACTTTGATTTTTAGTTCTCATTTTTTTTTTGACAGTTTTGGCCTAAAAAATGTTCTACAAAAAGAAAACAAAACTTTTAATGAAAAATAAAAAAAAAATAATGAAAAATTATTCTTTTCTTTTTTGTTAGCCCAAAAGAAAACTTCATTATTATGTAGTATTTTTATGGTATTTTTAATTTGGGTTTTTCACTTCGTATTCATCATTTGATCATCATTATCAAATAACATCAAAACTCTGATCTGATCTGATCCATCAATAATGTTAATGTTTTTATATAATTCTTTAGCCTTAGGTTTTTCTTTTTGGTTTTTCTTTTTTTGCATGTGTGTGTTGTTGTTTCTCTTGTTTACCATGTGGCACATACAGACTACATACATACGCATGTATGGTAACGCTGATCGATAACATTATCAAATTGTTGTTAAATATCGATTTACGTCTTTCGCATATGCTCGACAAATTGTTGGCTATAAATGTTTTACTTTCTTTTTATACTAAATATTTATCTGTTATTGTATATGTAAATGTATGTATGTATATAATTATGTGTGTTCTATTTATTTATTTTTTTTTTATTTTATTTCTTTTGACATTTAAGTTGACATCGATGCACACACACACACATACGACATATACATGCACACACGCTCGCCACCACACACATACACACACGCACAAGAAATGCCCCCCCTATGGTTGATATTTAAAGTATTTCTTTAGATAATAACTCCATCCATTATAATGATATTCTGTATGATCGTAATTCTACATTTATCATATACACATTCAAGGAAATTTCGTTTCGTTTTCAATTGCGTTCTTTTCTTTCTTTTTGCGGTTTTCTTTCGTTTCTTTAGTTTTTATTTTGTTACTTGTTTTTTTTTTCTTTTATTTTTAAATATTATACTTAAGTTACTAAAAACGTTGGTATTGGCCTATTGCACAGTTTTACAATTACAAATTTTCGACACTATGAGATCTTAGCTTTGTCATCGCTATCGTTATCGATTCTTTTGGGTGCAAGACATTTGACAGTGTTGCCCAATCGCTTACAAAAAACAAAAAACCCAAAATTGTGTGTGCTCGAATATGCCAAAAATTGTGGAATAATCCTCAATTGCACACGTGGACACCTTCTCGCTCTCTTTAGTAGTTTTCAATTATCACAAATGTGTTGTTGACTACGAAGTGGAGGAAGAGACAGAGCAAAAAGAAGAGAGTGGTGTGAGTGAGAGGTGGAAAAGATAGCATGGAGCGAGAAGAAAAGGATAAAGCAGAATGAATGAAAGGCGATGTGAAAAGAAAGTAAAACATTTGCAGTTGAATTCTACTGAAATCTACACACACACAATTTGCGCTTGCTATAAAAAATCTTTATTGCTGATTTATAGCTACTATGTATTTACCATTTACATACATACATACATATTTATTTATCGCTTGACTGATTCACTTTTGATTTTGCATATTTCTTTCGTATTTAATATTTTAAATGTATAAATCGTTATCGGTTTTTATTTATCTGATTTAAAAAATCGCAATCGTCTACTGCAAAAAAGTACAGTTGCCCCTCCTGAAAAGCATGGTATAAATCCTCTCCATTTTTTTTTGTTTTTTTTTTCTTTTTTTTTGGAAATTGGAAATTTACCTTTCTCTTCCCCAGTTGCTGGAACTTGTAATATTTTTGGTTTTTTGTGTTTTTTGTTTTCTTCTTCTTCCGATCTCAACTGACCATCATTATATTAATGGTAGCTAAGTGAATAAAATGTGTACGCATGTGTATGTATACTATATGTATGTATATAGTTGAATGCAATTATAAAACTTTTATATAATCGTTTTCATACTGTGTTGGTCCAGTTCTTTATATAGGTCTTGACCACGTAACAATTTGCATAGATTAAAAAAAAGCACACATTTTCCAGAATACATTTTTCGGTTTTTTGCTAATTTTCTTTTTTTTTTTGTTTCTTTTCTTTGTTGTTTTTTTTTTTGCGCTGTTGCCAGTTTTATCAACTTGTTTGTTTTTTTTTTACATGTTAGCAACGTCGCACAGCATATAAAAAAAGAGAGAAGAGAGGGAGAGAGGAATTTTTAGTGCTGTTCGCATAGCACCACCATACTGCCCACAACCCTGTAGCATAAAGTACAGTTACGGTTTAGTTAAAAATTTGTTGTTTTTTTTGTTTTTTTTTTTTAATTTCACGATTTTACGTATGTAATTAGCCAATATTCTGTAATTTATCAAATTTTTACTTTTCTCCTTTTTTGTTTTTGTTTTTAGCCAAATTGCGTTGTGTTTGGTTTTTTTCTCTTTTTTTTTTACTTTTTCAACATCAAATATATTTCTATTTTTATTTAAATATACATATATATGTATATATATACATATATATAGTATGCATTTGTAAATGTATTTAGATTAATATATATATATTATATGTATATATATATATATTTCAATTATGTGGTATGCATTATGTACATTCTTTAGCATAAAAACTGGTTTTTTTTTTCCTTTAAAATTAAATTAAATTACACAAAAAAAAAATAAAATGAATGTAAAATAATAATTAAGAAGTTTTCTATAATGAAGAATTACAAGTTACAATGGTCAAAACAATATGCATTTCATAAGCTGAAAGTAATAGTAGTAAAAAAAAAACACGCTCTCTTTAATTTCATTCATTTATTGGCTAAAGAGAGTGTGCTTTTGCTACCAATAAAAAAGAGCTTTTAAAAACGTTAACTTGAACTTAAGGATAATTCTTTACAAATATAATAATGTATGCGTATATTAATTATATTAATAATTAATAATTAATATAGTATATAGTATATACCGTAAAATAAAAGGATTTTCTGCAGTAAATTAAAGCAACAGCTATTAAAATAAATTAATTAATTAGTATCAAACTTAAGATTTTATATTTAACAACAAATACAAAAAAAAAAAAATATTTATATATATATATATATATAATATTTATAGAATTAGTTCTATATTTTATATATGTATATATTAAGAAAAATTATATATATTGTATTTAAATGTGTGTGTGTGTATGTGTGTGTGTTTAATATATCTATTCATATATGTATATGTATATATATATATAGAGGTGTAAATGTGTATACGTTATGTCTAGTGTAGCTATCGCATATGTGTATGTGTGTGTGTGTGTGTGTGTGTGTTTGTGTTTCTTTTTTACACTTTATTAAGATAATTTTCATCAGTTTAGCAATAAATCTGTTCATTCATTTTAGATACATATGTATTTATCATGTATAAAGACACACAGACACACACGCACTCACTCACACGCACACACGCACACACACACATACGCAACTCTGTTCTGTATGCGCTTTTAAGTATGCTACAAAAAATGTTTATGCTTAAAATTTTTTCCTTTTTCTCGTTAATTTTTTTTTTGTTTTGTTTTGTTTTTTGTTTTTAGCTTTTGGTGTTATCTTTTATGCTTTCATTCTTTATTTACGTTTACAAATTTTCTTTATTTTTTGTTTTCCTTAAAAACAAATTGCATTTGTTTTTGTTTATTTACTTTTTTGTTGTTGTTGTTCTGTTTCTATTGTTTCTTAGGTCTACAAAATAATTTTGTTGTTGTTGTTGTTGTTGATGTTGGTCGTCATGGACAGAGCGCTGCTACCGCGGCGACGTCAACGTCGCCACAAAAAAAAAAAAACAAAAAAACAAAAAAAAAAGTTTTTATTCTTTTTATCCTCGCCTCGACTGTTCGAAAGACGTACATAAATAAATCTGCTGTATCTCAGAGAGAGAGAGAAAGAGAGACGGAGACAGAGAGAGACAGAGAGAGGGCGAGAGAAAGTGAAAGACAGAGAGCGCTTGACAGTGGAGAGTTGATGATCATCAACATATACTGCATATCTTCTCTCCAACTTTCTTTCTCGCTGTCTCTACCTCTCTCCCTCTCTCTCTCTCTCTCTCTCTCGCTCTTTTTCACGCTCTCTCTCTCTGTTTCTGCTATATATCTATCTTAGTCTGGCTGGCTTATGCTCAAAAGTTTTCCAAAGCTCTACGCAGCTTTTTACAATAAAATGGACATTAAGATTCGCGCTCCTTTTTCACCTTCACCTCTTCGCCCAATATGGTTGTGATCTCTCCCTGCATGAATGCCCACGGTATTGTGGAATTGGCCAGAGGGCAGCGCTCTCCACTTGGACAGTAAACCTCATTGCCGAGACCCTGTTATGCAAGAGTGAAAGAGTTAACATGCCGTTAATATAATTAGGGGATAATAAATGCAAAAAAAATTTCTCACATTTTGACGCTTGATGCTCTCGCGACTGCAGGGGAAACAGAACTTGTGTATATTCACGGAAGGACACTGGACAAAGTGCGTATCCTCTAGACGCTCCTGGCATAGCGTGCACTTTAATGTTGCATTTTGTGCTGCTGCCGCAGCTGCTGCCGCTGCCGAATTGGGCGCTGCACTGCTGCCAGGTGCACCACCAATGCCAGACGATGCGCCGCCGCCACCGCTGCCACCACCACCACCACTGCCACTGCTGCTGCCGCTGCTCATGCCCGATGCAACCTGATTGCCGCTGCTGCCTGGACCGGAATTGACTGAGCCGCCGCCGCTGCCATTACTGCCACTAGGTCCAACGCCGGCACCAGTTGCGCCGCTAACATCGCCGGCAACGGTATTCGGATTCGGTGGCAACGACGCACTGGCAGTGACACCGCTGCCGCCGCCGCTGCTGCAACTGCTCAGCTGTTGATTATTGGCAACACCCAATGATCCGCCACCACCACCAGCGCCGCTGCCAGCGCCTAAAGCAGCAGCCACTGCTGCCGCCTGAACAGGATTCGAGCCGCCAACTTCACTGCTTGTGACGGTTGTGCTCGATACATGGCGAGATCCCGACGAACGGCGACCCGAAGAAGAGCCTAAAGCGGGAGAACGAGAAAGAAAGATCAGGTTAAGAGCATAATTTTTGTTTTAAATAAATATTTAATTTCAATTTTTACCCGAACTGTTAGGCGAATGGACACTACGTGGAGGCATCGGACCCGATGGCGGACTGGATCCATTACGTCGACTGGCCGGTGATAGATGCTCTGCAATAAATAATTGTTTAAGAGCTTTATTAATAACCGTTTTTCATTTAAAAACTCAACTTGTTTTCAACATAATTGCACATATATTAAAAAAAATTCAATTTAACTAGTTGAAATTTGAAAATAATTTTTATCCCAATTTGAAAAACTTGTTTAACAATACTTAAAATTATATTCAAGTGCAACAAAGTTATAACTTAAAAAAAAAAAAAAAAGATTTTCCAGAGTTAAAAATGTAATAAATAAATTTAAAAATTTAAAACATTATAAATTAATTTTGTATATAGTATATATACATATTTTATATTTATGTTTTAAGAAAAATACAATATGGACAAAAATATACACATGTGTTTACACACATACATACATTTGTATACGTATATAAATATATTATACATATATAAATGCGTGCCTCTATGTATGTATGTATATACATAAATAATTTCACACGCATGTGTATGTATCTATGCATATGTGTTTGTACATTGATAGACATTATTTTTCTTAATGAATTTTTCTTTTAATATTTTTGTTTTTATTCCTCATTGTGTGTTTTTTTTATTTATTTTTTATTGCGAATGAATCAAATGAATGAAGTAAAAACCAAAACAAACACAAAACACAAAAGAACTAAATAAATTCATTTTTCATTGCAAAACTTGGCTTTTTTTTTCTTTAGTAATTTTAGAATTTGGCACGGAATGTTCTGCTTTTTATATACACATGCATTATACATACATGCACACACACACATATATGCATACATATATGTATGTTCGTATTTATATGCTTGTAGTTTATTGTTGGCAGCAGCGACAACATTTTCATTCACCATTCAACAACAGTCGCCGTCGCAGTCAAAAACACAGCAATGTGACGTCATGAGACACTGTGCAGGTTGCTGGCCCCACTGTGCCGCAACAACAATACAACAACAACAACAACAACATTTTGACTTCTCAACCAGCTGCAAGCGACGTCAGTTGGCTTAGTGCCAGCAGCAGCAGCAGCAGCAGCAGCAGCAGCAGCTAAACAAGTTTTTTTGTGGCTGCCGCGCATACGTCACAAGGCAGCGACGCATGCAGCAGCAGCAGCAATAGCATAGCACATAAGTGCAAAAGAGACGCAACTGCCATAGATACACACACAGAAAGAAGACAGGAAGAGAGCAAAAGAAAAAAAAAAGAAAAACAAAAACGTGCAGAATGCAGTTGACAGGGCCGGCTTTTTTGTTTTTTTTTTTTTCTTTTTCTTACGTTTTTGTTGTTTCTGTTTTGCTGCTTCTTTGCGTTTTGTTTCTTTTAATTTGCTGCAAAACAAAAATCAAGCACATGACGCTGAGTGTATGTATGTTTATATGTATGTATGTTTGTATGTATGTATGTATGTATGTACATGTGCATATATGTACATAAGTATGTGTATAATGAAAACTTTTCATAATTCACACAACATTCATCCTAATACATAACAAATGCATACATATGTATGTATGTATGTAAATATGCATGTATGCAAGTGTACACATGCATTTGCGTGTACTTAAACACAGCAAACATGCATAAGTTAAAATATGTATGTGCGTGTATATATAATAACAAATATGCATACATGCTAAAATAAAAAAATAAAAAATAATATTTTATATAAAAAATAAAATGAAAGGAAACGTTTTTTTTTTAATTTTTTTTCCCCCAGTTTCTGGCTTGTTACCAACTGTTTCTAATTAACGAGCGTTTACTGTATTTTAAGTTTTGTTTTGACTATTTGCTTTGGTTGTTTTTTTTGTTTTTTGTTTCTTTTTTCTGTTTCATTCGTCACGCAGCCGGCACGGCCGCCGCGTGACTTGCCAAGCGGCGGTTATACCAATTAACATACGCGCATACAAATATACAGTGTACATACATACATATATGCACGTACATATATACTTACACGCATACACATTACGCTTGCCTACATTTGTATTTATTTACATACATACATACATACATACTTTACATGTTGAACATGCGCAAAACCAGTGTTTAAAAAACTGCAGTCGAAGCAGCAAAAGTCGTAATATTTCTGCTTTTCGCTGCTTCGACTGCGGAGCAATATTCCAAAATGAACTGTTGCTTCTGCTTCTGCTTCTGAAAAAATCATAAGTCGCAGTCGAAGCATAAGCAAAAATGAAACTGCGCAGAATATC
>JBAMCR010000041.1:0-80077 GCA_037075045.1 Mulgravea parasiatica
GCCGCAATATGCCTGATGCTCGCCAAGATATATATTAGCAGTGGCTGCAGTTTCTTCAATCCACCAGTAAGGGCCAGACCATGCAGACCAACAGTGAAGCTCGATTTGCGCTTCTACCTGTACTTTCTGCCCTATATAATGCTCTTCATGTATGGGTGGATGAGCAGCGCGTTTTCCATTCTATCTCAAATGCTGCGTGTCTATCGCTACGATAGCCTGGAGACTGAATCCAGCGTACTGTGCAAGCTGGCCATGCTCTTTTTGTTCAAGGCCTTCATTTTGGCCAACTTTATATTACGTTATGAGAAGGCACTTTTGATCTTCAATATACTTGCATTTGGGCTTCCTCACGATATTCGAAAGTCTCGCAACTTTGCCGAATATTTGATGTTCTTCTTGAAAAATGACCATTGAAATGTTAAGAATGTTACAATTATCTGATAAATTATGTCCCGGAATCAGAGTCATATATGTACAAGAATATATTTATATTTATTGTTGAATATTAAATGTTGAATATTGAATGTTTCAACTAATATATCGTATATAGTATTTATAATTGTATTTATAGCAATGATTTGAGATGTTTAATTAAACTTTAACTTAAATTGCAATTCAATAAAAAAACCAATGCGCATAATTCATTTATGGCATATGGCAAATGGCACAAAAGAAAAGCGAATAAAAAAGAAAAGAAATAAGAAATATGCAAATGAAAAACGTGCGAATGGCAGCACGAGGTGCAATGGATGAGAGGACAGTTTGTGTGGTTAAATGGAAGCGAACCAGGTATTCATTAGGTGTGCAACTCCCACTGAGATGGCGATAAATCAATGGGCGATGCAACTCAGGTGAGCTCAGGTTGAGTTGTTGTCCCCCAGTTACCATAAAGTCACCATATTTACTAAATGCTCTCAGCGGGTATATGGTGTGTGTGTGTGTGTGTGTGTATGTGTAAACAGTTTTATTTAATTGAGTCAGGCGAGGCGTCAAGATTTATGGGCGCTGTCTGGGCTGTTGGCTAGTCCGAGCATGTACAAGGTGTACATAAAATTTAATTGTTTATGCACAAGCGTCTAATAATGTTGCTTACGTGCATTGGAATGTCAGGCACGAAATGAAAATGAAATTAAAATTGAAACTGAAACTGAAACACAAATACACAAATACAAAAATACACAAATACACAAATATAGAAATAGAAACAGAAACAGATATAGAAATCGAGGCAAAGTAAATCGAGGTGACTTGTGGCCGCATCTCATGGCTAAGATGGCTAATTGCGAGCGCATGTGCGGCAAAAATTGTTTTGAAAATTAACTCCAATGCTAAGCCAGATGCTAAAGCTGAAGTTAAAGTTAAAGTTAAAACGATCGCATGTTATTGAAATTGGAGCAGACTCATTTATCACAAGAGCAAATAGCAACTCAAGCAAAATGCCAAAATTGGACGCTTCTTCAACATTTGATGTATGTATGTATGTATGTACCATATTGTAGAATGTGTAATTGATCAGCCAAAGGCAAATGGAGATTGACTTGATGTTCAAATTGAAATTGAAATTGTTATTGATATTGATATTGATTTTGATATTTGAATTGGAATTGGAATTGTAATTGCAGATGGCAAATGTTGCAAAAGGCAAACAGAAACAAAGAAAAAACAAAGAAAAACAAAAATAATAATATAAAATGAAATAAATAATACAAGACAGACTCAAGCAAAAGGTCAGCTTAGATTACTGCCAAAACGATGGCAAATACTTGAAACATGCTTAGCCATAAAAAGAAAACGTTCTAAATTATGCCTGTCATTGAGCAAAAATTATTTAATTTACTTGTTCGCCAGATGAGCGATAACCATCTATCAAATGAATGTATGCACATACATATATACATACACATATTATATTTGTAATATATATATATATACATATATATTTTTTTAAGTATAATCATTTATAGCATTAGATATCGCCCGTCACCAGCTCGAGACAAATTAGGCAATGATCTTGGATCCGACAACATCTCTAGCCGTTGCATTTGAAATAAACACCAATAAAAGACAACAGCTACATACATACATATATATATATATACCATATACATATATATATATCTATGTACTATATAATATGTATTAATACAATAATATGCTAGATATTGGATATTGATTAATATAATATACATTATTAAATATTCTTTGTTTGTCCTTGCACAGAGAGTTCGTGTCTTAAGTCTTTTGTTTGTAGATTTGGCGACTTGGCATTTGGCAGAGACTCATCTTCATTGCATTTGTTATTTGCATAAGTTAAATGCCATTTTGTCGCTTTGAACTTTAAAGTTCAAGTGTAAAATGTTGCAACCGCTGCTCGCCATACGGGCTGGGCCTAAAGTCACGTCGCGTCTCGTCGCGTCGGTTGCATTCAACAATGCCACAAGCTGAGTTGCGACTTGGCGTCGATATCATCGGGTAGGAAACAAAAACGTTAAAGGCAAGAATCTTCAATTTTCAAGAATCTACCACCAGATATTATATGCTTTTTCGCCTACTAAGTATTTATGTATGTTGTTTACTTTTGGCTAGCATTTTTATGTTTATTCATAAATATTTTCTTTAAGTCGATGCATTTCAATGGCACAAACCAAACCCATTCTTAGATGATTTGTTTTTGTCTTCTCATTTATTTATTTATACACATTTTTTTTTTTTTTTTTTTTTGTTTATGCCGCACCCACATGACACTGATTGCATTGCATATACATGCACTATGCACATACATACATGCATACGAGTATGTTGTCTTCTGACCTGGACACTCTGAATTTTAATTAAACTATTCTCGCAGATTGTCAGCCAATGCGGAAGAATTGACGCTAAAGCCCGCAGCGGCCCGTATCAAGGTTTAACTTTACAGATACAGATACATACATTTTTTTGTTTTCGTTTTTTTTTTTTTTTTTTTGTTTCAAACTGACAAATGAAACGAACGCACCCTCGCCTCATACACGACAAGTGACAGCTGCGCCCTCCCATATATCAGGCTATGAAATATGAAGAGTTAAATTATCTTTGTTGAGCGGGGCGTGGGATTTTCTGTAATTCAACAAAGCCCGAAAGCGATGAAAATCAAGAAAACCAAAAACTTAGAAGCTAACAAATATACTATATTGTATGTATATACAATACTTACAGTATATACGAGTACATACATACATGCATACATATGTAAAGACTGATTTTCACATGCGACTAGTCGTAGTACTCGTAGTAGAAGAAAAATGCAATTTTAATTATGTGAGCAGCATTGTATGTACAATAGTTGTTGGCAGCAGCGGCAATTGAGAGTCAAGTTAACAACATAAATGTTTAACAATTTAATTTGTTTGTTTGGCTCTTTTGTGTATTTCATTAAGATTTTTTCGTGTCATTTGTTGTAGCTCTCGGCCTCTATCCATATTGTATGCTGGCGTCCCAGACCATGGCATAGAAATTCAAAATCAAAATCAAATTCAAAACTAACATAATGAACACACTTGCAACTTGTTGTTGCTGTTGTTGTTGCATAGTCATCAATATGCAGCTCAATGGCAATATCACGTAGAACATAGCATCGAGGTAATTTATCGCATCACTCATACGCCGCATTGACCAAACAACAGCAGCTGCACAGTGTGGCAATTGCTATAAGAGCTCGCGATTATAAGTATATAAATATACAAAGTTGTGGCTTTGCAACCAATGTGCCTAAGTAGATTTTCAGCAATTATTATTGACAATTACGTGTAATGTGCAGCATGTGCTTGGTGGCAAGGTGGCAACATGGCAAGGTGGCAAAGTGGTTTATCTTGAATCACAGATTCGTGTATGCTCAATGCATTTATTCTGACATTGACCGCAGGCATCACCGGCCGGCTGGTCACTTGATCAGTTTGACCACTTGACCAATTGACCAATTGACCGCTTGACCAGCTGAGTCATCGTTGCTGTCAGCGTCAACGTCAACGTCATTGTCATCATCATTTTGAACAGTGTAAGATTCTTGATTTGCTTCTTTATTTTTTTGTTAATTTTTTACTTGATTTGTAAATGCATTTTTTTGTTTTCGTTTTTGTTGTTGTTTTTGTTTTTGTTTTCGTTTGCAATCGAATTGCAAATGAAGTTAAATAAATGTCGTGTTGTTGGCTAGTTAGTTAGTCAGTTAGTCAGTTAACCAAGTTGGTTGGTTGTTTAGTTGGTTGGTTGGTTAGTTTGTTAGCTGCAGTTGGCACTTGGGGCTTCAAGGTTGGGCGCCTCAATGCGGAAAACATGACAATACACAAAATGTTAAAGTAAAAAATACAAAACTGTCATTAAAATGTAACATAAAAAGCCGCTAATTGCCAGTGTTTATACATATTCACGAATACATATGTATTGTACATACGTGTTGGTTTGTTTTTTTTTTTATTTTTTCAATCTGCAGACAGGAATGAGCATGCATGCGTGTGTGTGTGTGCGCTTGTGTGTGTGTGAACGCTAATAACAAGCTCATAAATAACTGCAATAGTCATTGGCAATAGATTACCATTTCCCAGCACTGTGGCCAATTCCAAAACCTCATTTCACTCCACTGAATGAACGAAACACGTAAATACCCTATAATATTGATGAAAGTATATGCTATGTATGTACATATATATATTATTATTATTTTGCAATCTCAGTATAATCTGATATTCGATTTGTCTTGCCAAGTTTCAATTAAGTTTCAATTCAATGAACTCTTCGAGTGTTGCAGTCAAGTGCATTTGCTTGCCCCATGCAACAAAGGTCATATTGCAACCGCAATGACAAAATGATGCAAAATTATTTGTATTTTGATTTCGATTTCCATAATATTATATTATATTGTGCTATACTCGTACTCGTATAATGATTGTTGCAGGCGAGTGAAAGCGTTTGTAGTATAATAATTTTAGTTTTAAATTCGAAATTTATGATGCCACACACAACGCACACTCGTAAATTACACTCTCATATGTTATTGTACAATATATTTATTTATTTGTTTATGTTTATTTGTTTGCAATATGTTTATCGCACACGCACGTGTAAGTGCCACGAAAATGCCGGAAAATCGCAACGGGCCTCTGATGAGTTGCAGTTGCTTGGCTAGAGGCTTGGCTGCGTGCTGCATGGTGCATGGTGCATGCTGCATGCTGCACAAGTGGCATGCATCATAATCAACTTGTGTGGACCACAATTATCGCATCAATATGTGGGCAGGAGCACATTCAAATGTTTCTCTCAACTTGTCAGTCGAGATTCGAAAACAAGTGACAAAAACTAAATCAACAAATAATCGATTTACGACATTTTCCAACAACAAATTATCCAATTAAATTTATTTTTTCCAACAAATTTAAGTCACAATTATATAAATATTATTTTATTATTCTATATTGCACATAAATACTTATAATTAGTTAGTTATTTTAGTTACATTTCAAATATTTTTTATTTAAGATGAATATTTTATAAAAATAGTCACTCTTTTCGCAAAGAAATTATTGTAGCCTTCGCAAGGGCATAAGTGTCTGTCTGTCAGTCTGTCAGTCTGTCTGTATGTATGTATGTCTCAAGGTAAATATATATATATATATATATATATTTTGTATATGATACAATAAATATTAAAGATCACCGAGACAGAATACTTTGGTTCACGTTTGAAACGCGACTGACAAACGGAAAATTGCTTGAAGGCCATCGTTAAATAATTTGAAAAGATTAGGTCGGCATCTGACAGGCATTTTGGAGTATTCGTAGACTGTAGACTGTAGATTGTAGACTGTAGACCGAAGATTGTAGACACAAATCTTCGCTAAGAAGCTGCCACACTTGTCGCCTGTGCGTGCCGCTTTCATACAACTAATTGAACTGACCTCTTTTTATTTATTATATTTATTGTATTATATTATTTAATTTTTTTTGTTATGGTTGATTTTTCCATAAGAGTATGTTAGTAGTAGTAGAAGTAATTCGGTATGTATGTATGTATGTATGTACATACATTAAGGTGAAGTACTTACAAGCATCATCCATGTTGATGACGTCATCATCACAATCAACATCAACATAATGAACGCCCATTTAACGCCCACTTAGACGCGGTCAAATTACAAATGCGACGACGCGATGCGACGTGTCGTGACGTGTTGCAACACGCAGGCCGAACAATGTGTTAATTACACGGCTGACGCCCACGCCACGGAGTAACCGACGCGTCGTTGCACCCTTGCCTCACCGTTGTTGCCACAAAGCCAGATGATCAACGGATTGTGAATTCAAATTGAAGAAGTGTCATGTTTAAAGACAATATACAATAAAATCCCCGACAACAATCGCAATGTGCAATTTTTTCAAATTTATTTATTTTTTTCATTTACTCTCTCGCTCTCTCTCGCTCTCTCTCTCTGTCTCGTTCGTTTATACCCTGCACCTGTAGAGTGTGTGAAGTCATGGGTATACAAAGTCACATTGTTGCAACTATTAATCAAATTTTCTATTTGTTCAATTTGTTGTCACATCATTTAAATATTCTACAATCATTTTTTTCTTTTTCAATTGAATTTGTACGAAATGTAAAAAAAAAAAACAAATTTGTCTTTATATAATCTGAGTACATAATAATTTTTAAATGTGTGTTTTTTTATTATTACAAATCAATTGACGTGATAATTTTGAGTCGTGCTTTCGTTTTCGTCTTTCTCTCTCTCTCTCTCTCTCTCTCGCTCTCTCTATCTATCTCTCGCTCTCGCTCTGAATGTGCTCGTATGTCCATGTCATGGTAACTGAACACGCAGATAAATAAAAAGATAGGTAAACATGTATGTATGCATGTATGTGTGTACATATTTGCTTTGTGCACACATACAAGCACACGGCTAGCATTTATTGTGGGCACGACGCGCTCAATTTAACGCATACGCCCCATTGTACCGCAGCACTCGGCATCGTCACCAGGGTCATCATGTTACCAGTACTCGACGATCGCACACCCGTGCATCATGTCATTTATGTCTGAGGCAACTACAATATTCACACTCGCACTCACACACTCACACACTCGCACACTCAGTCACTCATTCATCATGCTATGGGCATATGTATGTAGGTACACACACACACACACACACACACACACACACCGCCGTGACTGTAATTATCCGGCTTGCCTCACTTTAGTTTGTTACCCCTTTCTCCCAACTTTTTTTTTCTCTTCTTTTCTTTTCTTTTCTTTTCTTCTTTTATATTTGTTGTCTCCCTCATAATTGTTATGAAATATCTTTGCTTTGCTTTTCTTTTCGTGTTTTTGTTTTTTGTTGTTATTTTTTTATTGCTTATTGTTTAACACTTTCATAATTCATGCAATAACAATAAACACAACAACAACAACAACAACAACATTAACAACTACAACAGTGGCTGCAATAATAATAACAACACTCTCGTATGTTTATTAATTTTATTTCCAGATACACGATATTATTATACGAGTAGTTGCTTAAGTCTATTGCAACACTTTATCAATTACTTCACATTTTCTTTCTTTCTTTCTTTCTTTCTTTCTTTCTTTCCTTCTCTCTCCATGTCTCCCTGTCTCTCTTTCACTCTCTTTGTCTTTCTCGCTCAGACACTTTACATCTTCGTGGCTTACATGTTATTATTATTATTTTTTATTAATTATTAATTTTGAAATAGAAATTATTGCGTAAAGCTTAAACAATTATTTTTGGAAATTTTAAATGAATATTTTTAAATAATATTTTTTAGTTTTACAATAAATTCTTAAGCATTGTTCAATTTATTATAATTAATTAAGTTTTTTATATTTCTATCGTAAGAGTTTTGCAAAAATGATTTGACTTTAAATGAAATTCGCATTCATTTTTGTTATTCGTTGAAAAACTTTTTACAGGCAAATTTCGTTCTTCTTTTTTTAATTTTGTTTTGATTTTTATTTATTTTTTTATTTATTGGTTTTTTTCTTATTTTTATTGATTCGATTGAACGAATGATTGATGAGCATACACTCACTTGATGAAAGTGTTGCGCGATTTATGTTCGTCTTTCCAGTTGATTTGAAGTCAACTTGAGATTCGGATTCGGATTTCATTTTTTGAATTCAAATAGATATTCATTTGAATATTTGTATATTTGAATTGAGTGTAAAACAAAGGGAAAGACTATAATTAATATATTTCGATCAAGTTTCATTTTGTCTCTTGTAACAGTTTCATTATTTATCATGAATATTAATTAAGTAATTAAATGTTTTGATATTTATTTATTTCTCATTTATTGCGATAGTAAAAGCATTTCGCCATACCAAATCAATTTCACTTAATAATATTTAGGACTATTGTTATTTACCAACTAAATAAGTGTTGAAATTTCATTAAAAAAATTACATTTATGTTGTAGAAATTATTTATTTAACCGAACAAGAAAAGAAAACACAACTCTTGTTACATCATATGATAAAATACAATAATAATCGCTTAAGTTGTTTATATTTTATTTTTATAGTAATAGATAGAATAATACAAAAACATTCTTGAAATCTTTATTCTGACCTCGACACATGAATTGTCTAAATAACCGCCTCATTAGAGCAATTGAATAGCGACGAAGTTCCGGATTCGGAGTCAGATTCAGATTCGGATTCGTCTCCCAGACTATGGGACAGACTTTATAGTGTGTTGGGCGAAGGCCATCGTAGTCAGTGTTCTTGGCTTAAAGATCAGACTGATAGGTTGATAGATTGATCGATTGTTTCTCTGTGTTTCATTAAATATACTTATGACTGTAGAAAAAATACCATAAACAGTAATAATATTATTAATGATAATAATCAAAGGAATTAAGAATAGAAAATATTATTATTTTATTAATGCAACAATACAATATTATTAGAGAAATTAGCTGCAGCAGCCACAATAATAAATTATAATTGTACTTATTTTTTTATGATTAGTTAGTCATCGTGTGTATATATACTATTTTAGTTAGATATTTTTCAATTGGACAATCAAGCTCTGGTGAATGGTTTGTTCACCTTTCCCATGCGAGCCATGGGGTGTTGGCCGGTATTCTGCCAATGTCTGTTGGCCGAATCGATTGATAATGTGCCAACCGTTAACCACCGACCGCTAACCTGCCTTTTTTTTTCTTTTGCCATTGGCTAAGGCAATTTCGCAAATTAGAGGAGCAGACAAAACACAATACACAAAAAAAAAACATCAAAATGAACAACTACAAGAAGAAACGTGCAATCGGCTAGCGGCTAGAAAAGCGCCAATGAAACGCCAACAAACTGGTCAAATAAATAATAAAGTAATTTATACTTAATACACGACATATCGCTGCCAAAAGTCGAAATGTGTTTGACCCATTTCTGGCAACGCTATCGAAAATCATCAAACAACCGACCAAGTGGCGGCCCCCACAAGCTCCCCAACTAACATAAGCGATTCAAGCCAAAGCGCAAAAACTTAAAAAAAAACTTAAAAAACCCAAAAAACCAAAATCAAACTCAAACTTAAACCCAAACCCAAACCCAGGCCCGAACCCGAAACTTACTCAGGCAATAGCCAATTACACTTAACAAACTCATTATGTTCCGTTTTGCTAGGCACAAGAAATTGAACAACAATAACAACAACAACAACAACAAAATAAAATTAAATAAAATAAAAATAAATAAAATACAAATAAAAATAAAAGCAAAATAAGGCAACCAACGGGTGTCAATATGCAATGCAACAAAATAACAACAGCCAAAAAACAAAAAAAAAACAACATAACAAAATTTTGAAAAATAAAATCGTTAAAGTGAAAAATATTGATAAATGTATTTACATAAATGCCGACGATAATATACCCTAGCAAAGTAAAAAATACCACTTTGAACTATTTTAATCAGATCAGGCTTATTTATATTTATATCTAACTTTTAAGATAAAAAATATTAATGTAGATAAAACATCAATAAATTGAGCAATTTTAAATTTATAAAAAATTAAAGCAATAAAATATTAAATACTTAACAAAGACAATTTCGAATTACCAATGTTTAAATTATGATTACGTTATTTTTTATATTGTTATATTTTATTATTTATTTTGATGAAAATGGAGTTAATAAAAAAGGTAAATATTATAGCCAATGTTGGCCAGAGTTCAGATATGCAGTGAAAATTCGTATTCATGTTGAAATAAAGCCACAAACAATCACAAAACAGCAACAACAACATTAACAAAAATTATAGCAACAACAACAACAACAACAACATTTCATATATGAAAGGCGGCCCGGCCCGTTCACGTTAGGTGGGAGAGTGGGAGGGTCGCTTGCCGAGTTGCCCAGTTGCTCAGTTGGCTGACAAGCAACATGGCTAGAACAAAATTTATGCCAGCTGCCAGCTGGTTACATTATTATCGACTTTTATCGAGACGACATTTGACTGGTCAACGGCAGCCAACGACAGCAGCCAATACAAGACAACGAAAATAACAAAAAAAAAAAAAAAAAACTACAAATTTCAAGCTAACTCATCGAACTTTGTATACCCTAACGGTCGAAAGAGTATTGATTTTTAGTTTGAAATTTTCTATTTTTAATACACCATAGCATATTATTTGAAACATGTTTAACATACATGCTCATGGACTCAGTATGCTCACAGGAAGAGTATAGAAAGGCGGTGTAATTCAAGAACTCAATGACCGAATGTGGCAGCTAATATTCATATCAAAAAAATATTCGCTGCCATCCAAGCGAATGCAACAAATTGTTGAAAGAATTTTGCATTTGATGTGTTGCACGCAATTATTTTTTGTTTTTTCTTTTATATTATTGTTGTTGTTGTATTTATTATTATTTATATTTTGTATGTGTATATGGTATACTATTACTTAAGCTCAAAACTTGGAAACTTGTGAGTGAAAATGAATTTCTGCTTCGTACTTTTATATTGATCTATTTGCTTGCCTTTCGCTAATTACAAATCAATTGATCGATTTGTGGCATTATGAAAGCGTAACTTATTAAATAAAAAAAATCAAAAATAAAATAAAATTAATAATTGAGAAATGTAAATATATTATTCACAAAACAAAAAAACAAGACAGTTTATTATAATTGTATAATTGAAGAGCATTGTGAAGAGCGATTTATCAACTCAATCTAAATCAATAATTTCAATAGTCGTTTTGTAGCATGACTTTTCAGTAGTTTGTAAGTGCAAAAGTAAGGCCGTTGTGAAATGCTGTGAAATGTTTAAATCTCTTGCTGAAGTGCTTGGATTTCTTTTTTTTTTCTTTATGTTTTTTGTTTTTTTTTTTTTGTTGTTGCTGTTGCTTTGCTTTTAAGTTATCTTAACAATACTCTTCATTTTTGCATTTCCTGGTAAGGCACATACACATACACACACACATGCACATATGTATTATATTGTACATACTGCCTGTCAGCCTGACTGTCCCTCTGTCCATCCGCCTCTGTGTCGGTCGCTCTGTCGATGTTTGTGGACTTTTTCGGGCCTCGAGCCTCTTGAATGCTTCGTGAATGCCAACAGCTGCCAAAAAGTTGCAACTTTCGCTTCTCGCTCGACACCTTTGCTTTGTGGTTGTTCCATTAGTGTCTCATCAGCCCATCCCCCTTAGCCCACACACACACATACACACACACATACTCACTTTTCACCATTACGCCCAAGTTGGCAAACCACTCGAAGCTGAGGTGGAATCTGAAGTCCATCTTCAGATCGCAGTGCTCAGACTTGAGTGGGGCATCTTTCTTGCGATTTTGTTAATGTATTGTACAATATATGCTTACCAGATACCCTATAATAAACTGCACATTGCAGATGAATAACATGAATTAAATAGCAAATTATCGAAAGCACAATTAATTAATTAATTAATTATATAAATATTGTATTACGATGAAATTCTGATTTCTAGGGTATGACATAGTCGAGCATGACTCTCAGACTCTCTGTGTGTTGATTTTTATCCCTCTGTACAATTCTCCTCTTTGCGTTGATGAATGTTGCTTAATGATCTCATTTCCCATTTCGTTTGCTCCTTTTTTGCAGCTGAGTTTCCCGAGGAGGACAGCGACATGCTGATGGAACCTAATGACTTTACGCCTATAACGGTGCTCCGATCACATGAGCAACAGCATTTCCATATGCCGCCTACGACGCAACTGCAGCAGCCGCTGCATAGGGCAGCCGTGACGTCAGCGCAGAGTCGCCATTTCCAGGCAGCTCTGCCGGCGTTAGCCGTGCAACAGGAACAGTTCCGTCCCATTGCCAATCCGAATACGCAGCTCATCTCGCGCGCCGATGTGGCAACTAGCGGATCCGGCGGCGATTCACATAGCCAGGCGGCACAAAATTTCTATCCGCCGTTCTACCATGAGGCGCCACCATTGGGTCACTCGCGTCCATATTTTGCCGGACCAGCGGGACCCGTTGGCGACAACTCGCCGCTGCAACTGCCGCTCTTGACGCCGGCACAACAGCAACAACACCAGCATCAGCATCAGCATCAACAGCAGCTGCAGCTGCAGCAGCGCGGCTTTGATGCTGCCATACTGGGCAGCGGGGACTTTGGGGTGCTGCGCGGCGGCACCTTCTATCCGGAGGAGGAGATGCCCTACCATCCGGAGGATAATAGCGACTATATCTATGGCGATTCAAACAATGGCCATGGACGGCCCAGCGAGGGCTTCATACAGAAGTACACGTATCCGGAGGAGCAATTTGCCAATTTCCGTGATTTTGCCGATATAAATACGCCGGCAGATTCGGCCTTCTCGCAGTTTGTTGTCGTTTATGCGGCAAAAAATGCGACAAAGCCGAGCTATCATCCGCATCCGAAGAATATATTCGAGCAGCTCGAGCTGCTCGATCGGGAAAAGGCGCTCGAGGAGGCGGCCCTGAAGAAGCAACAGCCCAGTAAATCCAAATCGAAGCTGTCCAAAACGAAACTGCAAAAGAAATACAAGAAGAAGCCAATCGCCAAGGAGGTGGAGCTGGTGGAGCCCCTGCTAGCGCTTAGCTAAACTCTTCGATCAGCTGGCTCTTGCGCTGAGAGCGGTACATTTAATTTTAGCGGCAAAAATTTTCACAATTTCCACTGTTAGTTGTTAATTTTGAATTTCTTTTTTTTTTTGTTTTTTCATTTTTTCACTTTTTCACTGTTTCTTATTTATTTTTGAGGAAAATATAAATGCAAACATTTTGAAATATTTTCGAAACATTTTCATTTCACATTTGGACAAAACTGCTCCACCTACGCCCCCTGAAAATCCACCCCCCCCCCCCCCACACACACCCCTTACACCACCAACGCCAACGCCAGCCCCAACCGTTATGAATTGCAATAGTTCCGTTAGTTGTGTGTACTTAATATTATTACTTAATATTAATATCATATTATTACTGCTATTTTAATTGTAATATTTCTCTATTATTATTATTATTATTATTGTTTTTTTTTTGTTTTTGTTTTTGTTTTCGTTTTGTTTTTGTGTTCACTTGCCTCACATTACGTGTTGCATCATCATTAATTGTAACTGTAACTGTAGCTCGTAGTCTATTCGTATTCGTATTTGTATTTGTATTTGTATCTGTATCTGTATTTGTATTCTTACACATATATATCGTATTTTATGCTGCGTATCGAATACTTAAATATCTTTTGTTTAATTAAACATAAACAGAAACATAAACATAAACATAATCATTGCGCATTGTGCATTATGTGTGTAAATAAAGAAGAATTGAAACCAGCTCTTAAACGTAATATTAATATTAATCATAATAATAATAATAATACAATAATTATAAATATAATACAAATAAATAATGATTAAAAACTAATCGAACGATGTGAACTCATTTTTTAAACCTACTCGGCAAATTTATAAAATATACAAATATATATTATAGTATTATATTTTTATAATTCTGAAATAGCCAGAAGACTCTCTACATCCGATCTGATCCGATCTGATCTGATCTGGGCCATACTTGTTGTACAATATCTTAGTATCTGAGCAGAAATCTACAAAATAACACTTTATCAATATATTGGGCTTGGCATCGGCCAAGTCAAGGCTGTAGATATTATACAATAAATAAATTCCTGGATATGACTAAATTGTTTTTAGTTTTAAATTAATGCATAAATGTTTAATTTGTCTGTCTTCATTAAGCTAATCACCGGGTGGCAGAGGCCCAGCGAACCTGCCCAAGTGAAACTTTAGCGCAAATAATTCAATTAAATGCCCGGGGTACAGACGCAAAGTCCACACCCACCAAATGACAGTGGGGCACCTGTGTGGCACAGTGGTTCGATGTCGATGGAATAAACAATTAAATCAATGGCCATTTTTTTTATTTCATTTTAATTTAATTTCTTGTGGTGATTCATCAGAGAAGCAATTCAAAAAATTATCTAAACTAGTTGCATTTAATTTCAATTTAAATTTTAATTAAATAATAAATAATTTAACTAAAATAATAATATTTCGATTAAAACAATTTATTAATCAATCTACGAGTATTAACCTAAGATGTCAAGAAAATAATAATAATCCATATAAATATTTATCCAAAAAAAAATTGCAAGTAATAAGCATAATAGATTTTTTTTGTTTTTTTGAAATTTGTTTTTATTACTTTAAATACAATTTTTAAACGAATTGTAAATTGGAAGTTGAATTGGAACTGGATCTGGAAATCTGCAACTGGAACTGGAACTGGAGCCACAAGCCAACTGTCACTGCTGTCGCATTCATGGTCATTGTCCGCTAGCGGTTCTTATTCGATATTCGTCTCGTACAATGAAATTTCGTGGGCTTTGAACTACAATATGTTACATATACATACATACATACGTTTTCAATGTTTGTATGTGTGTGTTTTTATTTATTTATTTATTTATTCATTGCGTTTGTGTTTTGATTTAATTTGGTTTTTCCTTATCTATTGACAGCCGTAGAATTCCCGACTCTGTGTCCGACTTGGCCATATGAATGTTTTGACATTTGGAGGCTGGCACTTAATTTACGGCCTCACCTCATTTTTGTTTTTTTTTTGTTTTCTTTTTTTTTGTTTTCTTTTTTTTTTTCTTTCCACAAAACTTGCAAATGTAAGCAAAATGCCTACCGAATGCCAGGCCCAGATCCGAAACCTAGACAAAGACTCAGACTCAGAGTCAGAGTCAGAGTCACAATTTTATTTTTATTCGATATTTGTTCGGGTACTCAGAGTAGTCAGCGATTCATTCTCAGGGTGCTCTAGGTGCGTATGAGTGCTTGTTATACTAATACTTTCCCGCATGGATAGCGTTTGGGTGTGTGCATGGCATTCAGCCGTTGGCGTTTGGTGATTTTAATTAACTAAACTGCCAGTTTGAAACTAATTAAAAATCTAAATTGCTCCGTTTAAATTGTACAGGAATTTAATTACGAATATTGCCGCCCATTTTTTTGTCGTGGGAAAACATAAAACTCGTTCCACAACGTCCATTTAAATGTAACCGAATCAAAGCGGAGCAACAGCAAGCCAAACGCTCTCAACAAATAGCGGACAAAAGGTTACGCTGCGTATACTTGATGCGAATATAATGCATATACAATACATACAATCGATTAAAAAAATATATATAAACTTAGATATGTATATACAGTAAGATATGTATATATATTTATTTATTAAAGTCTTTTGAATAGGAAATGCAATCGATTTATTTAAGGGCTTTCTGAATTCGCCCCATTCATTGCAATTAGCCAAGTTACATGTTAATGGCCTTAATATGCACGAGTAGGTGTGCATGTGATAAAGAGTTAATTGCCTTATAGACAGACGAATGTTTGCTGTGAATACGCATTGGATCATTAGACATGAGACATGAGACATGAGAACATTTCCGTTTGGGCTAAACTTGAAGTTGAGCTTAAAGTTAAGCTTGTTGTCATTTTGCTTGTTGTTGCTGTTGTTGTTGCTGTTGTTGTTGTTGTATTAATGGCTTTTTGATTGCCGCCTTTTAAGCCATTTTCGTGGCATTTGTTGCGGTTGGCTTTTGTTGCTGTTTGTTGTCTGTCCGCTTGTTTGCTGTGTTAAAACAATTTGTTTTGTTGCAGCCGATTTTAAGCGATTTAACAGCAATTTTTTGTTGTATCTTTTACAATCAAAGTATTTTTGGTATTTAATTACAAATTGACATCAAGTAGTTCATAAATTATAGCGCTTGATTGCTATTGTTGTTATTCTTAATGTTGTTGTTGTTGTTGTTTTTGTTTTTGTTGTTGTGTGGCATGTTTGAATGTGCGGTAAAATTCTTAAGAACTATTCATAAGTACAGTTTTCCTGTATTAGATACTCAGGATCAATTAACCGCAGTTCTTAACATTTAACTCTCATTATATCTACCACATTTATGTATATATATTATATGTATATGCGTGTCTGGTGTGTGTGTGTGTGTGTGTGTGTGTTTGTTTGTACTATGGCACTATGGCACTCCTCTGACATAGTTTTTTTTTTTTTTACTTTTTTGGCAGCACTTGTGAAAAGCATTTTGCATGTTGCTGCCTTGTGGCAAGCATTTGTCAACGCGCCCTATAAAAACAAACAAGCAATAACAATTCCAATGGGGTATGCTCTATTCGAATATACCCTGTAGCAAATCATATTCAATCGTTTCAATTGATTTGCATGAATTATTATGTATTGAAATATGTTAAAATATATATTCTTATTTTTCAATATTATCATTAAAACGTTAGTAAATACTTTAATTATTTTCTTAAATTAATCATGACATATTTTTGGCCAAAAACTCATAATTATGGTAAGCATTAAATATTCTTGACATTTTTATAATAATCCATCCATAATTACTTCTTGGACATTCAGTCTGTAAAGTACAGGGTATCTGAAAACACGAAAATAAATTGACAAACGAAAAAAAAGAATTAAATTATTTTTGGCATCGGAATTGGAATTGCTTGCACTTTACTCTTGTTCTTTGGCTTAAAATTTACAAAGGCAATTGCTAACGACAAATGAAACTCGAACTCCCACTCGGCCAGGTTGCTAATAAACTTCAACTTCAAGCCACGCGCAACTGAAACTCAATCACAGATACTTTTGCAATCAAATACAGTTAACTGGATAGAAATTCAGGCATACTACACAGGCAAAAACACAAACAAAGACAGAAACAAAATCAAAATCAAAATACAAATCAAAGTAAATGCAAACGCAAAAGCAAAAGTAAAAAGAAAAAATGGTAAATAGTTTGAATAAAAACCAAAAAAGGCTTACATATATACACACTCACACATACATACATACACAGACACATACACACATATACCATTGCTGGTATTTAATGCAGTTTTGGTTATTTTGGCCTTTTCGTGCCGTTGAAAACTTTATTAATATCAAAATCGTGAGCTTAATTGAAATTTATTGTTAATGAAAACAAAATTATGGCGAAATCAACTATGGCCACTTGACACGAAAGAACCAAGTTCCGCCAAAGAATACTAAACGTTTACAACATTTCCAATGACCTGGCGAAGATACGTTACACCAAAAAAAAAAAAAAAACAAAAACAAAAAACAAACATAAAATTGGTAAAATGAACAAATTGAAACTGGAAAAAATCTCGTAAAGCTTGCAGATTTCGTCGCCCACGCGTTACCGAAACTCTAGCTAAAAATTGAAACTTAAACTGTAACTGAAACTGAAACTGTAATTGAATCTGAAACTGAAACTGTCAACCCATTGTAAACTGCATTTGAGTCATGGTCCCTGACCAAGGGTCCCCCTCAGCTAACCGCAGCACCCCGCTGGCATCCAACTGGCATTAATTTGGCATTAAAACGCTCATTAAGGCGACAGGCCCGACATCTGAGTGACAGAATCGGTGGGTGGATATCTCTAGCTGACCATATATCCATATACCATATACCATATACCATATACCATATACCAGCTAACAAATTTTTGCCAATACTTTGCACAATAACACATAGATACTATAGATACCTATGTGTGTTTCTGTATACATACATACATACATGTTTTTTTCTTTTTTTATTTATTTATTTATTTTTTTTTTTTTGTCTTTCTATATCTGTTGACAATTCTATGTACACAAATTTGGCCAATTATTTTTTTCCATTAAATTCTTAGTTAAAATCGGTTAGATAGATATTTAAAATAGTTGAAATAAATTTCACAACTTGCGAACGTCAGATGCAATTTGCTTAGTTTATTAAAATGAGATTTGAGATTTTTCAATATTAATTTATTAGATTTCTGCCAAAATTATATAAAATAAATGTTAATTTGTTAAATTTCAATTTTCATTATAGATACATAAAGTTTGCAATTTAATTGATTTTTAATTTCTTTACAATCAAGCATATTTTTATTTCAAAACTTATTTATTGCAAAAGTTATTGTCTATATGTATGTATGTATGTATGTACAATATATTGCCAAAGATGTAACAAATATTTTAACTATCCTGCTGCCTGCGGCCCCGAGCTTAACAAGATTTACAATCTGAACAATTTTTTATTGTTAATGTTTTTGTTGTTGTTGTTGTTATTGTTGCTGTTGCCGTTGTTGTTTAGCTTTTGATTATTTGAGAGGTTTCCTAAGCTGTTGTTCTACAAGAAGCTGTAAACACGACAAGATGCTCATCAAGTCTACCTGAAAAATCCCCTTTCCCCGCCCCCCTCCCCGCACTGCAGCCAGTAACACTTTGCGCTTGCCTGTGATTCGCCAGGCCGTAAATAAAGCTTCTTAGAGGCATTTTGTACATTGATAGCAACTATTTGAAATGCAAATATGAGAGGTACTACCATACTACTATAAGTATATGGTATATGCTATATAGTATGTGGTGGTATATGGAACTACTGCTCGTACTATTGTATATGGTAAATATTAAAATATTGTCTCAACGAGCGAAGCTCAAGGCGATTTTTTGCTTTGGATCGGCTTCTGTTTGCTTAGGCGCCTTCAAGTTGTTTTTATTTTGTTTTATATTATGTTTATAGTCAACATACGTATTGAACATACATACATACATACATATTTAAGCCTTTCACAGAAAACACATTGGATAGCCTGGCCAACAGTTTGTTGCCAACTAATGCAAATAAATTGTGAACAGTCACTTGTAGCTGACAGGCAAATGCAAAAAAACAAACGAACCAAGCGAAAATATTGTCAGTGTGCTCATCAATCCGAGTCGAACTTGTTGCCGCCATCGTAATCGTAATCGTCATCGTAATCGTAATCGTAATCGTAATCGTAGTTGTAGTTGTAATCGTTGTTGTAGACGTCTTCGTCAAAGTCATCATCGTCATCGACAATCCTTAATCGTCATCGTCATCGTTGTGTCGGCTCATCGCATCAAGTTGTATTGCTCTTTTTTCTTTTCCAAGCATTTGAACAAAACTTAACAAATGATTGCTGTGACATTATTGGCCAACAACAACAACAACAACAATCGGTTGCTTTTATAATGAACGAACAGGCAATGCTCTGCAAATACGAGTTTACAATAAAATTCTTGAAAAAAATGTAAGAAATTTTATTATTCATTCATCTTAAGTCAACTTGATATTAAAATCAAAAAAATATGTTATAGTATAAAGAATTATGATTGTATGTTTAAATAATAGTTATATAAAAATAATAATAATAAAAATAATATTAATAATAATAATAATAATAATAATAAAAATAAAAATAAAAAAAAAACGAAAACGAAATGCTTCAAAAATATTATGGAGTTTTTTCATTGTTTGTATTTTTAAGGGTATACAAAGTTGTTTAAGTATTTAAATGCTGTGATAGTAGTTGTTGTTGTCTGTTGTTTGTTTGTTGTTGTTGTTCTTTATTTAATGTTGCTGTTGCTTTTGCTGTTGCTGTTGCTGCGCTACCGTTTGCTGTTTGTCGCTGTTGTTCTCGTTTAACTTAACTTTTGCATGTTTCCTCTTTGGCAACTGTCAATGTTATGCTGGAAACTTGAAAATTTAAACAACAACGCAAACAACAGAGCAACACACAAATGTTGTTGTTGGCGTTGCTGTTGTTGTTGGTGTTGTTGTTGTTGTTTTGTTGCTGCTTGCGTTTGCGTTTAGGTTTACGTTTGTCGTTTTGTAATGATTTTAATGCCAAGCATAAACAATTATTTTCAATTGCAACACATTCTTTTGTTATTTGTTTAAAGGCAATGGCCGCCATTTGTTATTGTTATTGTTATTGTTGTTCGCTTAGTTGCAATTGGAATTGTAAATTTTAGTTTTTTTTTTTTTGTTTACTCAATCGCATTTACTAGCAGATGCCACAACTTTAACAGATGTTCAATAACGACGCGCACAATCAAAGAGTTTCGCTATCGCTGGCCGCTTCGAGCAATTAGCGCAAAGCGCATTGGCATTTGGTACTACTGTTCGGGCCTAGTATTGATAAAATGTCAATCAATCAATGTGTATTTAACTCAGTCATTCAGTCAGCTAAACGGCCAGGCACTCAACCCATCAGCTAGAGCGCGTGGCATGCCAAAAGTTCGTTGCCTAAGTCTTTCGTTTTGATTGAATATATTGTACTTATCCATGAGTAAATCCGTGTTTTTTTTATGTTTTTTTTGTTTCATATAATTGCTGGCCAGGAAGCCTCTGCTTTGTTAATTATGCAATCGCTGCAACCAAAGACACAGCATAATTGTATGCAGGCAGTGCCACATGCCACATGCCACATGCCACACACAAGCACAGCTCAATTTTTGTATGCCCCAATTGTAGGGAATACCCCAACTGAAATGGGATATAGCAGAAAATTGCATACACTTTTAAAAATACTTAATTATACTTAAATTAATTAACTATTCATCACAACTGCAAATATTATGTTTTAATTATTATTTTTAAATTAACACATACGTTGTAGAACTTAATTTTTAGCAAATAAATAAATTTGAAAACATTTTAACACCTTTTTGTTAAATTGAGAGTACATAAAAAACAAGGGTATATTAGTAATAAGTATTGTACGATATATACATTATAAAAAAAATAATTTACACGCACCAGTAGTGGTAGCATAGTTAAAAGTTTATAGACCGTTGTAAATGTTTATTTGAATGCTGATTCGAGCAAACAAGCTGTATATGAATCGCATGAAATGGTTTCCACAATGAAATCCAGCAGCAGAGCCCGCGACAACAACGACAACAACGGCAACGTGTTAATGCCCATTGTAAGCTTTATTATTATGATTACTCATGTCAATTATTATATAATATAACAGAAATGCACACGGGCCCGTGTATCCGTATCGGCGTCGGCATATTGCAACCGCCTCTCAAAGAGCATCAACAACAAACGGAGGCAGCAAAATGCAATTGATTTTGTTGTATAATTTCTACAGCTTTATCTGTCGGCAGCTGCATTCAATTTATTGAAGATGCGCAGTGCTTTATTGCTTTACTACTAGCACCCGATCTCCGATCCGCGATCCCCGTTATGCGATCACCATGCTACGTCCACACCTCAGGAGTCCGGAGGTCCCATACACGGGCTTACAGATACGTGTGCCAGGGCCCAAACCCGAAGCTGCAAGCCCCTTACCCTCGAACCGCACTTCCCGCAATCCCACAAGAGTTGAGCATTGAGCGTCATGATTCGACTTGTTTAACGAGCTGACAACGACAATGCGACACTCAAGTATATATATATACACACACACACACACACATACATAAACATGGGACGCAAACGAAAGACTCAAGGCACGAACTTTTTGTTACCAACTTACCAACATCAACGGCAGCGGCAAAAATAAATTTATAGGACGCGCTCGTGTCATAAAATTTATCAACCATGATCTAAATTACAATTTGAGATTGCAATTTTGTATACCCTAAGCCCATTAAAAATGGATATAAAGGGTATTATGGGCAGACAGAAGGCGTGTCAAATTTGTATTAACTTATGAATACATTCGTAATCACGTTGATTGACCAAATCGATTAAGCCATCTTTGTTTTTCTCTTCATCTAACTATTTGGAAGTGTGTATATATTAATGGGTATATAACAATATAAACTATGTATAAATACACACACACACACATTGATATTTATGTATAGCTCTATTTATTGATGCATCTGAGGGTATATTATTGTTAACTCAACCGACTGCAGCGTTCTACTTCTTTATTTATTACTCTTTCTCCATTTTTTTTATATTTTTCGTATTTGCATATGGTATATGGTATATTGTATGTTGTTGTATTTGTGTATGCATATGAGTGTTTCCAATGCTGGGATTTTTTCGCCTGTTATTTATGAGGCAAAGGACTTGCAGACTTTTGCCACGAACAGAGTAAATAATAAATAATCTGTGAGTGTGTGTATGTCTCTGTCTCCCTGTCTATGTGTCTGTGTGTCTGTGAGTCTGTCTGCCTGTCAAGTTTAACAATGAATGGCTTCAATCAGTTAGTTTCAGTTGTCACTTCATGCCCAGCATACTCGACACCATACCATATGCATCTCATCATCAGCAACATCATTGTTCGAGCAGTGCTTAAACAAACGAACGTGACATGGCAAAGACAGCTAGCTGCTTTTTCAGGGCCAACTCTTTAGAGGAAGCTCTTAGGTCCACTTGTATCCTGCTCGAGTTCCTCAGTTCGTACAGGTACTTGATGCAAAAAAATGAGCTTGCATTTAAAAAATTCTCATCCAATAAGATAATATGCATACAGGAGATACTCCAAATACTCGAATACTTAATGTTTTTAAGAAGAATCCTGTAATGTATTATATAATTTATTATAAAATATATTATCCAATTTTTATTTACCAGAATAGATCTAGAGAATCTTTTAAAACTTAAGAAAAATTCATTAATGTTACAATAGAAACTTGATTTTTTTATTCTTTTTACATATATTCAACATATACATGCATATACATACATATATATACTATATGGTATATAATCAATTTCTGTTGATCCTTGGAACAAAGCATATAATCACTTTAAGCCAAATTTAAATTGCGTCTTAAAATATATTAAAAAGTGAAAAACAAAAATCATTTTTGCTGCGTTTTAATTGAGTTTTTATAGTTCTGTTCGTTTGCGATCAATAAAATGAAATTTGACTTTCCCTCTCAAATGAAAATTGCAAGTTGCAGTTGAAAATTTGTAATTTCATTTTTGGTTTTTGGTTTATTGTTTTTGTTTTTGTTTGCCATTTCCTTTAGTTTTATAACAATATTCGGATAAAAGGACAATTGCCGACCGAGTGCGGAGTACGTAAGCTGCCAATTTAAAGTAGAAAATCTGCAAGCACAGTGAGAGTTTTGCAGTTGTTTGAGCGAAAGTGAAATTGGTTTTTGGTTTTTGGTTTTCGTTTGTTGGTTGTTGTCGCTTTGTAATTGTATTGTACGGGTATGTGCCACATGAGGCATGCCACATGCAAATTGAAAAATACTTGTAAGCGTTGACAATTTTTGCATACAAGTACCCAAAAAAATACGCCAGCTGACAACAACAGTAATAGCAATAATAATAGCGATAGCTGCAACAACAGCAACAGCATCAACAGCAACATCAACATCAACAGCAACAATAACAATAATTGCAACAACATCTTGGCACGATTTGCGGCAGAGCAGGAAACAGTTTGTGCGACTGCGACTGCAACTACAACTACAACTGCAACGGCAACGGCAACGGCAACAGCAACAACAAAGAGAGTCAAGCTGAACTGAGGCGCTTGCAACATTAACCGGCCATGAAAGAGGAAATCAATGTTGTTGAGAAAAGCCGCACGACGTCCAAAAAAGAAAAGTCGCACGCTTTTACTGAAAAGCGAAACCAATTTCACTTGCCGTCCACTCAAATGCGTTAGTTATGAGTGCAGCAACATCAACAACAGCAGCAACAACAGCAGCAACAACAGCAGCAGCAGGAGCAACAACAACCAGTGCGACAACATAATCATGCCAATTGACAAAATGTGTCAACCCAAACAGCAGCAACATTACCAACAACAACAACAACAACAACAGTAGCAGCAGCAGCAGCAACAGCAGCAGCACTGATCGAAAAGAGGCGAGAGGGCGTGACAATAAAGAGACAAAACAAAAGAAAACAAAAACAAAAAGCAAATGAAAATGAAAATGAAAATGAAAATGGAAAAGAAAAGCAAGAGCTGCACTCAATCGCATTGCAATGCCGCAACAAATTTCCTGTTGGCTAAAAGCGCGTAAGCAGCGCCCCTCATGTTGCATGAGATACGGCAGTTGCAAATGTTGCATACGTTGTAAATGTTGTAAATGTTGCTAATGTTGCTGCTGTTGTTGCTGCAATTGATAGCTGGCAATTTTTCATTTGCAATTCGCAATTTGCAATTATTGAATTTCTTCGATGACATCAGCGCGACTTCCTGCCATTTGACTCCGTTTTGCTAATTCACAATTAATTTGCATTTACACACATTATGTTGCTCATGTGTTGCTTCAGCTTCAACTGCTGTTGCAGTTGTTGTTGCTGTTGCTGCTGCTAACAAGTTGGTGTTACATGTTGCTGTTGTTGTTGTTGTTACTTAACGTGCTATTGCTCAATTGATGCGCAATCCAATGGGAATAAACGATGTTTGATTTGCACAACTTTCGTTTTACCTTTTGGGAGAAGATGTCTGCAAACCGGTTCGCGAATTGTTTGCACTCGGTCATAGCACCCAGATTATTTGATCTATAATGACAACATCTACTGTATATGTATATGTATATTTATGATACATATGTACAAATAAATAAATATTTACAGATTACAACTCAAGCAATGGGAGCTTATTCCAAATAATTGTGCAATAAATTTTCATAAACAATTTTTGTGAATTTGCCCAAAAGTAATTGCAATTTTTTCAAATGCTAAATTAAATACTAAAAAAAATACTGAAATTGTATATTTCTAAAGAAAGTACAATGCACTTTTGTTGTGTGTGTGTGTGTGTGTGTGTGTGTGTGTGTGTGTAAACGAAAAAGCCACTTGACAAAGGGGTTGCTGAATCATTTGGCGTCGCATTGCATAAATTCGTAAAATATAATAATTTCAACGCTTGATGCAAGATGATGTTGCAAGCAGTAAAAAAAGCTACAGCCACAGCAACAGCAACAGCAACAGCATCTGCAACAACAGCAACCACAGCAACAACAACTGCAATATTCGCATAAACAACGAGTGTCATTGACTAATGTTGCATGAAGCGCATAAAGCAAGCAAACCACAAAAACCAAAACCAATCTAAAGGCAAACAAAACAATAGAACCGACTGCCAGTTGCAAGTTGCAAGTTGCCAGTTGCCAGTTACCAGTTTGTGCCATGTTGCTGCATGAAGTTGCAGCAACTGCTTCTGCGGTTTCTGATGCGGCCCAACAGCCCAGCCCAAGCCCAAGCCCAAGCCCAAGCCCCAAGTATCAGTTCCTGCCCCTGCTCCTGCCCCTGCCCCTGCCACACAGACTGAGCGTGAGCGTCGGCTGCATCTTCAGCTTTAATCTCCACGTCAGCATCCCAAACAAAAAAACAAAACAATAAAAAAAAAACAAAGAGTCACTGAGTCATTCAGCCACTGAAAGACGGTGCCACTGAGTGGCAAATTTTGATGGCTTGTATAATATATAATTTAATGCGGCTTTTTTGTGGCATGCACCCATACAAAATCATCATTGCCGCCCGTAGACGAAATGTGAATAGGTTGACAGGGTCAGCAGCACGAGTGGTGGCAACTGCGCGGCCAGTGAGGGTGCACGTTCGGTTCAGCTGACTTGACTGACTCTCGTATCTTGGGGCATGTGGCAATTAATTTGAGCAGCTGCCACGGCCTGACATTTGCGGCAAACGTGAAAGGGCGCAAAATTTTTGCTACAATAGATACATTTGTCGCTAAGACACACCGCCAGCCGCCAACCGCGAACCCACCGCCAACCCACCGCGAACCCACCGCCAACAACACCAACCGCCAAGTCCAACAACATCTCATGCCCAACTTTGCATTGAGTTGCAATCAATGGTGGCGCAGCCAGTGTGGCAACATGGCAGGCGGCTTCGATGCGCCACAGCGTGCCAAAATGTTAAATGGGACAAGACAACGGCTCACGGGCTGGGGCACAACTCAGCAGCACAGCCAGCAAGGAGCTTTGGCGGCGAGAGACGTTTGCCATAACCACTTGCCACACCAGCAGCAAACAGCAACAGCTACAACAACAACAACAACAACAATAATATTAATGTGGTGCTGAGCAGCTGCCTGGTTGAGTACGGTTTAGCTTAGCCTGTCTTAAAGATTTTTTTCTATTTGGTAAATGTCAGGAGAAACAAGTAAGAATATCTGAGCTGCATGAGTTTGACTAACAGATACCCTGGACACAGATGTGTTGCACGAACTAACAGTAATTAATCAATTGAGATAAAGTTATTTTCTTGAGATACATTCGAACAATTCATGAATTCGCACCATACATACATAACATACATTCACACTAGTTGATGATGCCCCATTTAATGGATTTGCAATGAGCATAGGGTGTGGAAATATTGGTAAAAATCTAAAAGACATCGCGTCGCGTTGGATCGGCAGCCACCAGCTGCATTCCTCAACAATAATACTTATTTAATAGGCAAAATGGGTTATTAAACAGCCCCCAACCGGGCAGCCACTCCTCCAGTTAAGCCTGAAATTTTCAACATTGCCGAAGAAGCGCTGCAAAGCCGAGAGACGCCCGCAGCAGCTGCAAATAGTTGTGCTTTGTTTTATTTTGTTTTGTTTTGTTTTGTTTTATTTTATTTTGTTTTGTTTTATTTTGTATTGTTTTGATTTTTATTTATTCATGTTGTTTTTTCTCTGCAATTTTCGATTGCGCAGAAATTGACCTTTTTTCTACAATATTTTATTGTGCTACTCATGAACAACATCAAGTTTTTTTTTTATTTATTAACTATGTGTTTTTATGCTTCTTCTCAAATTTTCGATTTTGTTGGATTTTTTTCTTCTCATTTTTCTTTTTATTTTTTTTTTAATTTTTTTTTTGCTCAAGGTTTGATTGGGCCATGAATGGGAATCGGCCAATTGCCAATAACTAAAAGCCAAAGAAAATTTCATTTGCTGCGCTCAATGCCAACAAGACAAGCAACAACAATTGCCAATTCCACGCCTCAAAATTGAACATTTCAATCGGTAGTTGTTGCTGTTGTTGCGCTTGTTGCTGCATCTTGTTGCAGCAATGCGATAATTGTTGACACAACCGAAATATTGTATGTTTAAAAGTCTCCCAACTATTTAATTTAATTTAATTTTACCAAAAAACTATTTCACAATATTTCCATTTGGAATTACATTTGGAAAAAAAAAATACACTATTTGTTGTATTTATTTATTGTTAAATTAATTTGTTAACATTGAAAATTTGCCTAACAATATTTTTATTTGGTTTCTTTTTTTATTTTTTTGTTTTTTGTTGTTTTGTTTTTCGTTTTGTTTTTCTTTTGTTTTGTTTAGTTTTGTAATTTACAATTAAAAATGAATTACCAATCGGAGACGTGGCTTTAACGGTTGTTACCCAACTGCTAAAAGCCAATCTATTATAGCCAACAAGCGGAGGGAATGTTGCCAATAAATGTCCTATGACTGTCACAGCGCTGTCAAATGTCAACGAAATGTCACGTTACATGGCCGCTTGACATCGATAATGCTTCTCAAAGATCGCTGATCGCTGATCACTGATCGCTGATCGCTGATCACTGATCGATGAACGCTAGAAGCTAAATTGACAATCGACTGGATTTGTGAGAGATTGATCTTAAAATGACCTTGACTTTCAGGCGACACTCAGTGAAATGTCAGTCAAAACAATTGGAACAACAACAACAAGATCGTGTGTTTGGGGGGGGGGGGTGAGGGCAGTGGAAGAGTTGGTGGAATTGGCAGAGGCTTGCTATAGCTATAGCTATAGCTGCAGCGGCAGCGGAAGCACGTACAAACAAGCACATGAATATATTCATACGAAAACGACTACTCGTTAAGCATGGGATTAGGCTAAAGAAAACAAAAGTCGGTAAATAAATAAATGGCCAATACGACAAAGACATTAGCAATGAGAGACAGGTGAAGTGAAGTCGAGTCAATCAATTGGACGTGCCAAGCAAATTATGTATGTATGTATGTATGTATGTATGGTACAATATACTGTACTGTACTGTACTGTACAATACATACATACAATAGTAAATACATTCTATGAATTTATTTTTGTCTTTAAACGGATTTATCCGGTTCGACAGGGACATGGCTTAATCTTTAATTGCGAACTGCCATTTGCCGTGCGGGTCGGGTTCAATTACCATAAACTACGCAGCAGCCGCACAAAAAAAAAAACAATTCGATGATTTCAAGGCGACGCCGATTCTAAATAGTTAAATAATAATATTGTAGTTAAATAATAATGGAATGCCAAAAGAACGAACAGCATTCAAATACAAGTATATTTATTAATTATTGTATATCCAAATATACAATTTATTTATTGTATTTATTTACATACGCAATATACGCAGATACAATATATTGTACAATATAAAATGAATATTCCATGCACGACATGCAAACAAACAAATTACCAACAATTGCCATTAAAATATGTTTTCATTAACGTTTAATTCAAACTGATTGAAAGAGTCGTGAGTGTGATGAACGAGGTGGAGGGTGGCACATGAAAATGTTTGGTTTTTTGCTTTTTTTTTGTTTTTTTTTTTCATTTTGTGCCCATACCAATAGGCCAATGGCCAATGATTGTCAGCATAGTTTGAGTGTGATTGATTGATGTACGATAAGCAGCGGCAGGGCAAAGCAGCGACAATCAGTTCATTCGAGTGTAAGGCCCACTCGCAAATGCGCATGGCTGGCTACACTAGGTTACCCTATTGTTGATTATGGCGCACCCAAATTTGGCGATTCTAAGATCAACCATATACAGCAACAACAGCAACAACAGCAACAACATCAACAATAGCAACAACAATAACAAGATCAGCAGCAGAGGCCACTTAAGCGCCAGACGCAGAGATCAATTTGAGGCGATAAGATTAGAGGGCGGCCAAGTGAATTGTATATTGTAGAGGCAATTGAACGCCCACGGCGAACTCCACAAAAAACAATCCACAAAGTACGAGTAGAAGCATCAGACATTTCTCAACATAGCTATGCACAGTGGTTGCAACATTCAAGAATCCCAAAATCTAATAAATCTGAAATTTAATTATTATGAAACTCTTACAACTTATTGAAACGTATTTATAAGCCCAAAAATATACGCACAGAGAATATCTTATAACTTATGGCATTAAAATGAGTTGTAGTTTTCGCCAGGTCTGTGGACACTGTGCCACACTTGGAACAGTTTAGCATAAGTACGTCTCTAAGCCACAAGATACTTGAATGTCTGCTGGGTCGATTGGTTGCTTATTTTGTTGGTTTGTTGGTTTGTTAGCCGCACAACAAATGCCTTGTGTACGTTTGTTGGGACTTGTACATTCTACTTACAGACAATACATAAATAAATATTAATATGTCTGTGTGTGTGTGTGTGTATGTACATAAACCGTCTGAGTGTGTCTGTGTATGTACATGCAAATAAGGAAGCAATTTGCTATGGCATTTGGCTGAAATGAGTAGGAAACGAAACCCAAACCAAAACCAAAACCAAAGACAACAAAACAAAAAACAAAAATAAATTTGAACAAAAACAAATAGACAAGAAATAAAAAAAAACCAAAAATGTTAGAGACAAATTATGCGCGACGCCAACGCAACAATAAACGAAAGACTTAGGCAACGAACTTGCGCCTTAGAATGTAACATACAGCACAATGTGCGCCCAATATCTATCCTGATAGAATCGTGTCGCTTTGGCATACCTTTTGAATTAAAAGTGTTTCTTTCAACACCAACACCAACGCAGCGCAACAAACAACAACAACAAGAAAGTCAGTTCGCACCCGTGCAGACCCGACGAAATGATACCCTGGAATTGGTGAAATAATTGATAAACATATTTGTTTCGTTGTACCTTTTATTCAATCAATATGAATGGGTTCGGGGCATATAGAAAATATATATAATATTATATGGATTGCAACATTTGGCGGCATGTGTCAAGGACACGCCAGTTGCCGTCGATGGGTTGGCGTGAGCAAAGGTGAAACATAGCCAAGTCAAGTCGCTGTTGTCATTTGCATAACAAGCGCAGCAAATAATATGCACAAAATGTCTAAGCAAACAATTGCAAATCTTTGAGATTTCAGATTAAATTTCGAGCATTGTCTAGAGGGCAGACTAAGAGGTGCGCCAAGCTGGATCAGTCAGTCAGTAAGTCAATCGCCAAGCCAGGCAGTAAACCAGTCTGTTAGTCACTCATTCAGTCAGTCAGTTAGTCAGTCAGTCATTCAGTCAGTCACTCAGTCAGTCAGCCGGTCTGTGGGTCAATGCAATGACAGTTGCTTTTTGCATGCCACAATGCTGCTCTTCATATTTATGTATCAATTGTAACACAGCTATTGTTACTTGTTGCTGCTGCTGCTGCTGCTGACCGACTTTAGTTGCAATTTCTAATAACATCAAGTTTTGCGTAAACATTTGCCTATATACATATACATACGTACATACATATTTTATTGTGGCAGTACACGTTTATCGATGCGCCATTGTTTGGCCAAATGTTGTATACAATATTGAGCTCATAGAATGACACTGGAGCGACAGGCACAGGCACAGCACTTCACTTCACCCGCCATTAAATAATGTCTACTATGTTACAACATAAAGTCACATCGCATCACATCGCATCGCATCGTGTCGCATTGTTAGCCAAAGACAAAGCCTAATGAACTTCCGTTTTACCAATGACTTTCTGTGTCAATTGCCAATTAAGTTCGTTACTGAGAAGTTGGTCAAAATACATACTGTGCTTATGCTTAAAAGCAAAAACAGATGTAAATAAATAATAATAATAATAATAATAAAAATTAAAAAAAACAAAAACAAAACAAAGCCAACAAAAAAACACATTAACATAAACAATGGCAAAGCCAGGCCCAAAACAATTAAAACTTACCGGAGTTTTTAACTAAAACATGTCGTGTGCAAATGTTGAGGATGGTCCAAATGATGATGCCATTGCCTTTGCCTTAAAAAGAATAAAACTTGAGCAAAAAACAAAAACCAAAAAATATATTAAATTTTTTATTATACTTATATTGCCAAAGATCTAATATCTTATCTTTGAAATTAATGAATATAAATATTATTGTAGGTTCTTCTCCAAGATTTATTTCATTGTACTACAATAATAATTATATTTGTTGCTTTATGTTTATTTTTGTTGTTGTTGTTGCTGTTTTTTTTAAATTTATTTAATTTAATTTTGGCAAATTTAGGTAGGGTTAGTTAAATTTACATTTTAAGATCTGCTTAAATGAAAACATAATACACATAAAACATAATTTTTTCAACTGAGCTGGTTTGACATTGTTGCCAATTTTTACTAAATCGAAAAACAAAAATAATCATAAAGTACATTTTTAAATATGAAATTGTATTTTTCTTTTATCGCGGCCTTACTTGATTATTACATTTAAAAATTGTATCTTTGTAAATTTAGTTTGGGCTTTCGTGTTGATTTTTCAAATTTAATTTTACCTTGCCAAACTGAAACACAGCTGCATTGAAGCATTCAAGTAATTTAACATAATGAGACCAAATAGATATGGATATGGATATGGATATGCATAAAGATACATAGATACATAGATACATAGATACATTGTACCATACATAACTCACTTCATAATCAATTCATTTGTGTGGATTGTGATTGCGACTGCGACAAGTGCCAACTACTGGAAACTCATGCATAATTCGCAGAGTACGAGAATGGAATGAAATTTGAGTTAAGTGCAACATTTGCATACATTAGCCGATGCGATGATGGCCATAAACACTAACTGGTACCGCACTTAACTTGGCTGGTAACTCAATTAGACAACTTTATGGCTCTTTGGCCAAGTTGGCTCGAAGGCTGACGACGCCTACGCGGCTTGAAGAACAATTCAATTGTTTTGCTTGTATTGTGATATTATTTTTGCTTTGATTTCGTTTAATTTTATTTATGTTATTTTATTTTATTTTACTTTATTTTATTTTTGCAGTGAGATGCATCTGTTTGCACTTTAGGTCCACATCAGATCATATCCAGCTTGCTTTTTGGACATTCTTCAGCTTCAGAGTGGCACTTGATGCCACGATTAACTCGCTTGAGTGTTGGCTCTGGCATTTGGATATCGCCGTGGCAATCTGCCCTGCCGACAGCTTATCCGTCTGTTAGTCAGTCTACAGGTCCGTATATACGTACATTCGTCCGTCCGTCCGTCCGTCCGTCCGTCTGGCAGCACATGTTGCAGTGATTGTTGTTTTAATTAACGAGCTTAGGTTAAACAAAAACAGAAAAAAAGACCACAACAAAATTATAAGAAAAACAAAACGCTAAACAAAAAAAAAAAAAGCAAAAGGCAATTCGTTGGCCAAGTTGTGCCGCATATACATACACATACACATACAAGATCTTCGAGGCATGATTCTTGCAATGTGCCGATGGTGCCGCTCCACTTGAGCATCGATTTCATCTCTATCTGTACATAGGTACAATATATCGACAACTATATCAAAATCAATATCAATATCTATATCTTATTTGTAGTGGCATTCGCTTGTGGCATTTTTGCTGCTCCAAATATTGCAATGTGTATGTATGATGGTATGTATTATGGTATGTATGATGGTATTTGCTTTATGGCTGTAGTTTATTTTCTTCTTCTTTTGCTTCTTTATTAGTACAAATGATCTGGCATTTGCTCACTTTATGCTTATTAAAGCCTTACATTCTTATAAACATACACCACATCTACTACCTATGATATTGTTGTTACCTACCTACCCGTACCCCAACCCCTGCCACAGTCCCAGCCACATAAATATGGTAGCAAGGTTAGCCTGTTAGAGTGTGTACATACTTATTCGATTGAATGTAAACATCGAAATATTAATGAACTTGGAATTTAAAGGAAAAAAAATACACATACACTTCGTTTGCCATATCGATGTATGTATAAGCATAAACAGGCAACGAAACGAAACTTTTTTCAGTATTTCAAAAAAAAAAAAAATATCAGTCTAGTAGCCAAAGCAAAGAACTTACAAATATTTGACATAAAAAATAAATTTATCAAATATTACATGAAATACTATTCCCGAGAAACCCTCCCTCCCCCCTTCCTCCTTTCTCATTCCTCCCCTACCATATCTGCATTCGAGTAAAATAAAATAGGTTTGATTTGTGGTGAATTGGTAAACTTTATTTTAATTTTGCTTAAGAGCCGCCTGCGTTAAATGGTTGTCATTGAAATTTTGGGATCCTGCATGCAGAAACGCAGGATTGATTGATTAATTCATTGATTGGTACATTTTTTGATTGAGTGTGCATCGGATCTAGGAGAAGCGCATGCACTTGGCCTTCTGGGTATATGTAACAGCGCCATATTCCTCGACAATTTGATCGATGGCAATCTTGTTGAGATTCTCCAGATAGAGACGAGTCTTGCGCGATTGGATGATATAGCTGATGACGTCATGCATATTGGTGAAGAAGAGGAATCCGGCCGTGCCGCAACTGAGGTCCAGGTAACGGAATCGGTTCACATCACAGGTGCATCCATCATATAGGAAGTAAATGAAATCATTATTATTGTGGAATCGGAAGACCACATAATTGCCCCAAGGCGCCATCACAAAGACCCGTTCCGCACACCGGAATCCAGCACGGAGTAGCTTGCAAATGCTATCGTAGCATCCATTTTCGGAACCAACAACTGCCATCGTTTCCGGGATGCGCAGCAGAGCTGGGTAATGATTCGGCTGTGCACGGGTGACATCATGCGGACCCGTTGATTCTGGACATGGGTCCAATGGCTGTATCATCTTTGGTAGTTCGGGACATGGCGGGCATTCCTGCTGCACGGCAACTGGGGCCGCAATGAGCGTTGGCTTCTTCTTCTTTCCCTTCCCCTTCTTTCCCTTACCCTTGGCCATCTTGTTTGCCTAGCTAGATAACGTCTTCTATATTTCTTCCTCTACAACGATGCGGTCCTTCTCATACTGTTCAACAGACCCTCTCTATATTTGATTATAAATATATTAAATTATTCACGGGAAAACTAATTAAAATATAATTTACAAATATTTTTGTTACATTTTTCACAATTTACAAAAAAAAAAAAATTAAACTCACTTGATAATTGTATAAGAATTCACCTTAAACAAAAATTTGTTGTCGAAATATTTGAAAAGCCAAAAAAAAAATTTTTGTTTTTTTATAAAATTTCTAATAGAATTTTGTTTTTTTTCCAAATTTTCTAATTTGATGTGTTCGCTTGTAGAACCTGTACTGAACTGAATTCACATTTCCCATTTCCAAAGGTATATATCTGAAATTCAACATTTTTTTCATCGGCTACTTTGATTCGAAAAAAATATCAATAATGAAAGCTACTGTAAATACACTGAAAAAAATTTGTAGTAATTTAATTGATGTTTCCATACACTGTTATTCAATTTATTAATAAATTTTTGCAAATTATCACTTCAGATAAACTTTTCAGCTTTAATCGCTTTTACTTGCATGTAAAGCAAATTTCAAATTTTTTTTAATATTTTTAATATTTTTTGTTTGCAAATCTTCAACAAATTTTTACTCTATTTCTCATTATCATTAAAAAACAGACTTTTCACGATAAATTTTGAATTTTCAAAATAATATAAAAATAATTTGTGCGAGAACACAGATTTAAATTTTAGATGAGTAAGCAATACCCTGTAAAAATAACCCAATAATTATGCTTAAAACAAATGTTGTAGGAAATACAAAAAATAAAAATATCCCATTGAAAGCAATCAATTTATTTATAATAAATTGCATAATCATTTGCAATCTACAAGGAACTGAAACTCCTTCGAAGCGCCTGAAACGCGTACAGGGTATTAAAAAAGCCATTGAGCATTTACCATTCTAATTAAATTGAGGCAAGAGCTGAAGTTATTCTTGATATTGAGCAGCTGTTCGCGCACTTCAAATGGCTAAAGAGGCTATGTCGATGTATATGCACATACATATACACATACACATGCACATGCACATGCACATGTCTATATAGTTAAGCGATAGTAACGGCTTGTCTGAGCATCTAACTTAATGTTGAGGTGCAATTTGGGTGCTTGTCAAATGGCTGATAACTCGCAAAGATGTAAATGAAGCAATTTGATGCCAAGTGGCCAAACACGAAACGCCAATTAATTAAGATCTCTGACTGCCAAGGAGTTGGCTTTGAGCCAACACAGACGTATGTATACATATATTGTAGATATGTATGTTATGTATGTACATTCTTTGGCAATCAAACGTGCAGCGAGCAGCGTGCAACACGATTGCAAAAGGATCTTCAGCAGCAGCAAGACTTGCAACAACAACAACTGCAACTGCAACAGCAACAGCAAGAGCACAAAAAGTGACATCAAACAGCGAATTGGGTAAAAATCAAAAAAGTGAATGGCTGGCAAAGCAATTAAAAATGTTGGCGCTTAAGACCCTTGCCATAGAGCGAAACAAAACCCCACAAATTTCAAAATAATTAAAGCTTACACGTCGAAACACAAGCAAATAAATAAACAAATAAGCAGAAAAAAAAATTAATAAAGAGACAAAAGCCAAAAAGAACACAGAGAATTGGAATTTTAAATGCCGAATATTAAATACTTTAACTACAATACAAATATTGGTAATACAAAAAAAACACATACCCTACTTACAAAAAAATATATAGAAAAAAGAATAAAAATTACAATATATATTTTTTTAAATTCTATATTATATAGATCCTGCTATATACTTGTTTTCCATCTATATATTATATCTTTTAGATGAATATCGTATTATTATATTCTTTATTTTTCTATATATATTTAAATATCTGTAGAAGCTGTTGAAGCATGAGTGTCATTGGCACATTTTTTGGAAAACAGAGATTAAATTGCATAGAAACGATTACTTTTAGATAGTCTTGACTATATCTGCATAGCTCAACTTGTGCAATCGATAATGTCGAAGCCAAGTTATACCGTAACGCCTGCCGCTAGGGTATAAAAATAAATTAAGAACCTGTTGCCTGGGCCGAACCACTTGTACAATATGAAATATTGCAGATGCAAATGTTCAAAAAAAAGGCACACACACGCACACACGAAATATATATATGTATACAAAAAATATATATATACATATAAATATTTATTCAATTGCCGAATTGCAATCACCTCGAAATAGAGGGAAGCTTCCTCTGTACAATTACCATAACTGCAGTATTGCAATATAAATTTTAATCAGCTAACATGTGCTATACGAATAATACACATAAACTAATAAAAACATATTAATGTCAATATATAAACATTTCAATAAACTGAGTTTTATTTTACCATAGTTATAAAAACATAATTTTGACGACTCTTTAAGTTCAAGTTTTTTATTTGCGATTTGAACCCGGAAACTCGCACGTCAATTAATCTCGACGCAACTCATTTACCGCTCTTGTCTCAGCAATTACACACAGATACACATGCTATATGCTGTATGCATACATATGTATGTACATACATGGTATGTATTCTCCTTTATTATGGTTTGCCAATTTAGCAATTCATTAGGCGCCTTCTTTTTCATAAGCATCTTTCGGAGTTCACTTCAGATTCAAGTTTCGCATTTCGGTATGTACCGCGGGTACTATTCAATTTTATGGTCATTTTTTTTGTCTATTTGGTGTATATGTGTGTGTGTTTGTGTTTGTGTGTGTTTAATAACGTTTCTTTATTTGAATAGTGGCCAAAAGAAGAAATAGAAATATCTCAGCTCAATACAATATTCGGCTGCCTTCCCACTGCGCAATCGCCCAGTTGAGTCTCGGGCGAATCTCATCGCTGTGGGCTCCAGTAACATACCAAGTCCCAATCAAGAAATCCCAGCTCCACTCGCCGACCGTGCCTCAAACTCTTACAACTCACAAGCTCGAAGCTTGTCTAGACGACTTGGCGTTTATTTGGGCCGCTTAAAATCACCGATGCGGCTTTAATGTTTCTGTGCCTGGCCAATTCGATTAGGATTCGTGGAATACTCTTCGTCAGGGTATCTAATATCATAGTATTTTTGAAATGTTTTCCCATGATAGCTTTGATATTTTTGTTCTCTATAAAATCTGCTTGTTGATGTGCTTTACACATGTTTTTTTTTTTTGCTAAATCCAATTATTGTGTATTGTATCTTATCATGTGGCAGCAATAAAAGTGATCGAATTGTATTTAAAAATTAATTACCAAATACTCGTTAAAAATGCATAAAGAGGATACCATAAAAATTGTGCAAACGTGCAGAAATGATTTACAATCGCATTGATGAGATAAATCTTTGATTTTATAATTAGCTACAATATTTGTAATAACTAATATGAATGTGGCATGCAACAGGTTTCAGTTAGACGAGAATACAAATTGCATTTTCTCTTTTACTAAATATGCAAAACCTTTAAGGTACTTCACCCAAATTGAAAGAAATTAATTAAATTATTTATGATAGATAAGAATGAACTAAATTATTTATGTTCCTCAATGAAAATCAACCGAAAATAATATTTTACAAATATGTAATTTGACTCTCTGAGATGAGACAAGTACATACATTTTCCCAATAATAATTATTTTCACTTGTCAGACGCAGCACAGCGAGTCCTTTCCGTACAGGATATTAAAATAACTTCTCGATTTCTGAGAATTGCGCTTAATTCTGACACAGATTGATATAGAAAATTAAATAATTTCATTTAATGTAATTGATATATAATACATAAATATGTGTACATACATGTATGAATATGTATAAGAAGACACACACGTTCATTTCATTTGCTTCTTTGCTTTGGATTGAAGTCACATGTCAAAAACAGCAAGAAAATCAATCGAAAATACAGAAATAGATTTATTTATTATACAATAAATATTATATTTAATTATTTAATAGATAAATTGCAACACAACGTTTTTTTTTTTATTTCACTTGACACCAGATCATGCTCTTCAACAATTTCAATTTATTTACATATACAAAGAATTTCTAACACATGAAAAAAAAAATAAAACTTAAAAAAGAAATAATTTTATTTCTTTGTGGCAGAGTATTTGTTTTCGGCATAGAATGTGGCATTGTCTTGTTGCCTTATACGTTATTTGCAATTGGCAACATTCATTTGTTTAGCGCTGTAATTAAAGACTGCCTGTGGCGAGTGGTAGGTGGCAAGTGGCAAGTGGCAGATAGATAGAGTAAATACTAGTATGTCTTGCCACTTTATGGATTAGCATACAGCGATGCATCATGCTTGAGCTCCCCTCAGATGCTAGTCAAAGCAACTAGTCGCTTAATATTGCCGCATCGCATCTTGCCACTTAGCGGCAACAGCAGTGGGCCGCCTTATGAAGAGCCTGCAACTTGGCAGACTTGTGCAAATATTGTCCATATGCTAAATCTTCCATCAATGGAGTGGAACGATCTCTCTACCTTTGCTGCTGCAGCTTCTTCTGTTGCTGCCCCAACTTAATGCAACAAGTTTCTATGACAATGCTTGTCAAGATGCCACAGGCATTCGCTTCCGCAAGGGCCGCAAACAGCATGCCACTGGCTCGAGGCAACAGCTTGCCTGTCTTTGAGGTTCGCTGTGAAGCTGCACCTACTATATAGTCGCCATTTCCAGCAGCGACTTTATTGCTTCATCTTCAACTTGATGCATGATGCTGTGGCACAGAGATTACCTAATAGACGTCTCAGGATGCCACTTTTTGTGGCGTGAATCCGTTAATTATACCGTGTCTTACATATTAAAAAAAAAAGAGAAAATTTTCTCCGACTTAATTTTATCAGCCTACTAATTGCAAAATATATTTAAAAAAAAAAAAATTCAATATTTTTTTGAAAATCATCGCAACAGGAAAAAGTCGCATAATCACAGCGTATCTACCAGTCGAGATTCCTCGACCAACTCCAAAATGCAAGCACATGAGTAGGACTCCAGCCTCCCATATTTGACATAAGTAACTACATACGATATACTTGTACTATACGTATGTACGTATGTACGTATGTTTGTATGTATGTATGTATGTAAGTAAGTGCCAGTACGCGCGAGTCTGCCTCATTATGTAAGCAACAAATGCGGTTGCAGTTGCAGATGCAGTGGCAGTTGCTGCAGTTGTTGTTGCATTTGTTGTTGCAGTTGCAGTTGCAGTTCTATTTAGGTCAATACAGTGCAGAAGTCAGAGTTTCTTAACTTTTTCAAGTTTTGAAATGATAAAAATTTGAATCTCAACAAACTTTTCAATAATTTACATAGTTTAAATTTTCATATTATGATTATTGTTTTTTGTGCGATATAATTGCATATGAGACAGACAGATAGATGTTTAAAATTCTGCATAATTTACGTATTACAGTTGTAATAATAATAGTTGTTACTTTCATTTTGTAAATTATTTTAGATTATACAACCATGAAATTTCGGTTTTAATTAAACTATTTTTGTTTTTATATAACTCTTATAAATTCTTAACCAACTTCATCTTGCCTTATCACGTTTCTGTTATTTGCAGGAAAAACATTACGACCTACAAAATCGTTAGGTTTTTTTTAATTCATTAATGATTTTACTAAAAAAAAAGCACAATTTAATAAAGTTTTAATGATCTTACTTTGGTTATTCGGCATATTCCCGTTATCTATTCCAACGAAAAAACAACAAACCGAAAATAAAAAAGGTTTCGGGCCTATTAGAAGTGTATGACTCTAGCTCTAAATATTATTATTTTCAAATCAAAGTAATAAACAAAAAAAAAACAAAACAAAACACAATAACAATGTGCATATTTATTACATTACATTTTTTAAACAATTTAATCTGCATTTTTAAAAATATTCTGTAAAATTTTAAAACTTTAATTTCTTATTAGTTTAATTCCCTTCTATTAGATTAGTTTTAAACACACATAAGTTATATATTAGATATTATGTATATTTAATTTAAAAAAATAAAAATTTAAAATATTTACAATATACAATATAATTTAGTATAATTTAGTACTAATTAAACGAACAATCTCTAAGAACATTTATCACAAATGCAACTACTTTGAGTTTAAATAAATTAAACAACGTACTCGATTTGTACGATTTTCCAATAAAATGCATTAATTATTTAACTCATATTAAAAAGGAACTATTTGCTTCTTGTGTGTGCTATAAAAAAGTATTCGAAATTTGGCAATCACTTGGCATTTGGCGCATTCATTATTTTTGAACTTTTGCAATATTTGCTATGCAGTTTTACTATTTTTGTTTAATTCTAAATATTTAGCATCTTGTTCAAAAAAAGATTTGATTTTTTACATTAACATTAACATTCAGAATTTATGGCAATGTTTAAAGCAAAGTTATAACCAAACAAAACAAAAATCAGAAACAGCTGATTAAGTCCTAAATTATTTTTTAAAAATTTCTCAGCTTCTCGTGATATCAACAAATTTTTAAGTTCGTTTTATGATTCCAATTTTTTTCTTTCGACATACTTTTAATGTGCAACAATTTCTAAAAGAGCATTAAAAAATTGTCAAATTTGTTTAATATTTAGTTTGGGGTTTAGCAATATTCGTTTTTTAATATCTTCAAATATTATGAAAAATAAATGTTGTATTTAACTAATTTCAATCAAATAAAAAAATAAAAATAACAGTATTTTTTTTTTATTTTTCTACCAAATCAAAAAATAATCACGAAAATCGAAGTTGTTGCCAAATGAAGGACTAAAAACTTCCCAAGAGATTTCCCTTGTGTTAAAATGCATTTCAATCAATCAGTCATTCAATCATGTGTGTCTTTGCTCTCACTTGTATGAATTTGTCTCTGCTTAAGCAAAGACACGCACCCTCTGTCGATGCAATAGCTTTGAGCTTACAGAAGAGCTTTAACAGCTTGGGGCAAGCTTTCGCTGAATAAGTTTATGCTGTGCTTTAAGGGGAAAATGCACTCGCATAAAATCTGAATAAACATATATTAAAAAAAAAAGAATAAATAAATATAACTATATACGTAGGCATGTGTATATGTATATATGAGTACTTTGCATGCATATGCATGTGTATGTACACGTTGCAAACATATGTATTAATTTTTATGGCAGGCTTAGCACCTGGTACACACACACACACACACATACATACACGTGTGGGCAGGTGGTATAACTCATCGGATCGCAGAGTACGTGGGATGCATTATGCTCGATTATTTCCATATATTGAAATTGTTTCGTTAAGGATATTCGCATATCAAAAGATGAATAATGCTCTCAAGTGGATGCACCCCCCCATTCCATCAGCCAGATGCATATATATCCTTTTTTTCCTTCTCATTTTTTTCCTTTTGGTTTTTCTTTTTTTTTTTTGGACCCGTTCAGATGCGTTGCCAAATTGTTGGACCCAGCGCCATGGAGTCTATGGAATGCGATGCAAATGCAGTGCAAAATCAAAGAAGAACAAGAGAAACAACTGCGAAAATGGAGTCATTGGGTCAGGCCAATGCGAAAGTGAACGCACCGAAGGACATCGCATTGTGACCCACAAAAAACCAAAAGAGAAACACAAAAAAGTATTGTAGGAAAAAAAAAACAAAACAAAAAAAAAAACACACAAACAAACAAGTAAAGAAAAACATAAAAGAACAAATGTGTATGTATATGTGTATGTATGTATGTATCTATGTATGTATATGTATGTATATGGATGCAGGTATATGTATGGATGTAGTGTGTTTGTGTATGTGTGTATGTGTATATGTATTGTGCATTGTTGTATATGCGGCATGGTCTGGCGCCAACATTTATATTGCAACCACTAAGTGGATTGGGTTATGATGCTTGATTGCTGGCTGGATGGATTGAGCTTGGGATTGAGCATTGAATTGGTCTTTGGATTGGGAGTGGGAGTGGGAGTGGCAGTGGGAGTGGCAGTGGGAATGGGCTGGTGTATTTGCCATTTGATAGTTGGGTAAAACGATGTTTGTTGATTCTTTACCAATGCACGTTGCAATTATATACGAAATGCAAAATTCTTAACATCCGGCTGAATGCTCGGAAATGCGTTCAAGCGGTGCCTTCAAGTGGATACATGCCACAAATTGAAGGTACATAATCCCAAAAAAAACAAGAAAAAGAAAAAGAAAGAAACGAATGAAATGGAAAAAAAAGAGAAAAGGAACAAAGGGCTCCATCGGACGGCACACGCATGAATCTTTCTTTAAGTACGCTTAATTCTAATCCCAAACTGAAGCGCAGTCAGCGCCAAATTGTATCTTAAAGTTCTACGAAACCCATAGCTCCAAGTTGCTTGTATCTCTATCTTTATCGGTGTGTATGTGAATGTGCTCGTGTGCGTGTATGTGTGCGTGTATGTGTACGTGTTCGGAGTGCGTGTATTGGTTGTTGTGCGTTTTTGGGTTTCGCCGTTTTACGAGTTTCCTGTTCAATGAAGTTGCACGTAGGCGTCCAAAGAATTGTTTGTTATCGTTACGCAGCATCAGCTCAACATACATAATGTAAGTCCTTGCATTTGCCCTTGCCCCACACGCAAAAATACACCCTGACCCCCGACCCCGACCAAAATCACCGAGCACACAGCGAACACCTAGCCCTCTCCCCCCACGCCTCTCTCTCTCTCTCTCTCTCTCTCTCACTCTTGTTGCTCCTCCCCATCCTTCACAAAATGTAAGCGTCTGCTAATGGCAAAATATACATAAGTCTATATTGAAAAGGGCATTCAGCAAGGCATTAAGAGGACTTGGGTCCGGGTCCTACAAGTGTGGCATATTAAAGCCAAAAGCCAAAGGCAAAGCCACAACCTTAGCCAGGTCAGCAGAACTTATCAATAGTCCCGTTCCCTCTAGATAGAAATACTCATTCGGGAAATACCCTAAGATTCATCCCATATCGAATATCCTCAACTATTTTTGGCCAACTTTCTCTGTAAAAGTTTTAAATAACATTTATAAGTCACTTTTTTAAATGGTGCTAATTTTTGTAGAACTCTGGCAATTGGAATTTTTCAATTGAGAGGTGAACTCAATGAAGTCTAAGGGTTAAACATTTGAATATAAAATTTCAATACCCTCGTGTTTTTTTTTAAATTTTTTTTTTTTTTTGCATACCCGCAAAATGGATCAAATATTCAAAGTAAGTAGTATCCAATCAAAGGCTATCTGTCCAAAGTTGAAACTGAAATAAAGAAAATTTATTATATTAGTTGAGCAGGAGCATAGGGTTTTATTTGCATTGTCTTCCTCGTCTTCCTCTTGGTAAACTTGGCTAAGAATAAAAGGGATTCTCCACGCACAGTCATTGCCAATTTGGTTGACTTAAAGCTCAAATGTCAAGCGCGTTTTTCAATTGCCCAAAATTCAAATTGTATCCAAGCCACAAGCAAATTGTACTCGACTTGTGCCCAATTGTTTGACGTCAACTTGAATTCGCTTCCACACCTATCTCTCGCTCTCTCTCCGTTTCCCTTCCACTTATGCAACAACACTTCGAAAAACAAAAAACGAAAAAAAAAAAGAATTTCCAAATCGCTCAAATTGATGCGACAGCCGCAACAAGCCGCATCGAGCAATAAACTACTCAAAGGCTTTGCCTGGAAGCAACAAGCTAAATAAATATAACTCTCGAAAATTGAAAAAAATACGCTTGCCTTGGCACGACTGCGAAATACCCTCTAATGAGCTAAGATTTTAGATTCCATTGTAATGTTTCTTTGCACAGATACAATAGTTCTAGGTATTCCCAATGATAATTATAAATAAATAAAAATCTTTTAATATGTGTAATTTTCTATTTAATTAAATTTTCATCATATTTTATAATATTTCGTACAACTCTGTGAAATATTCACTCAATCATACCCATTTAATTCATTTGCATAAGTGCAGGGTACAAAAATGAAGCTGGAAAAATGCGCAGGAGCCAAGTGAGGAGACATTTCTGCTCGAACCTATATACAAATACAGATAAATGATAAAAGATGCCAAATTGCGAGCGTTTTGCCCTAAGAATAATGCAAAAATCAAGGCACAACAGAAAATGTTCTCACCAAAGATTACATTGATCGACTAAATGTTATCCTGGCTGTAGTTGTTCTACTTATTTATTACCATAATATCTACTAGAATATACTAATTGATTTAAAAATAAAAATGATACATATACAAGTTAATATTGTTGTAAAAATATAATTTACTAAATGCAGAAATGTTCTCGCATTATTTTATGAATTATTCATTTGATATATAGGGTATATAAAAATGGTCAGTCTTTGGGGTATAACACATAAAGATGATTCGGAAGTTTGCATTCTTTGTGTGCAGTAGTACACTGAACAAAAAGATTGGGTTCAATTGTTGGATTTTACGGTTTTAATTTAATTCATATCTTTTAATGTATTAATTGTTCTAATAAATAAAAAATGAAAATAAAAAATATAGAAATTACAAAATAATAATAAATAAGCAAAATAACAAACAAAAGCTTTTACGATTTAAACAATTTTTAAATGTTAATTGACTCAAATTAAAGTAAAAAAAAATTTAATTGTACAATAGTTTATGTGAAAGATTTTAAAATTTTAAATGAAATATATCTTTCAAGGCATTTTTCTTCGCCAAGTGTAATATTGTGGGATATACGATATGAAAACGTATGTATGTATGGTATGCGTATGTACGTATATATGTATGTATGTATGTATGTATGTATGTATATGTGTAGTGTTATTTTAGGCGCAAATCTGCTGGTGCGTAGAAATGCGCATAAGAAATATGCAAACAATTTGCACAAACAAACCGAAAATCGAAAACCAAACCGAATACGCGAAATCCAAATATAACGAAATGAGGCTAAAAGGAAAAAGAAAACGACAAAGTATGAGAAATGGATGGGCAAGAGAATGGAGAATGGAAGAAAGCATGTTTATATGGTTGGTGTTGCCAAGGCCAAGGCAGGTGTCGGCTGACAATTGTAAACATATCATTGGCAATGCCGCCAAGGAGTCCACATCACCGGGCCGGGCCATCAGCATACGAAAGCAGGCAATAGTCTACGTGCTGCCCCAAAAATGTGCCATTCCATCCAACCACCCACCCATCCGCCCATCCACCCATCCACTCCACCACTTGCTGTTGGCGGGCTTACAGGTGTTGATGATAAAGCGATTTGCTTTTTGGGGCCCGAACCGACCGAACAGCCAAAGACGGCAAAATGCATGGCTCAGCGTAAAAGCAAATGATCCAAAAATGACCAAAAATGGGCAAAGGGAGAGACAGAAAGAAGGAAAGAGATAGATGATAGATGGGAAAATAGAATGAAACAAAAAATTCTTACGTGCAATGTGCGATGATATTTTGGGCAGTGCCCATTGGGCGGTGCACGTTTTTCCAATGGGCGTGGCAGCAACACCTTTGACGCTGCAAAAGGCAAATGGTAAAATGCAAAAAGCTAAAGGCAAAAGGCAAAAAAAAAAATTGAAAAACAAAAAATCAGAAAAACAGAAAGACACAACAAAATGTTTGTACGCAGCCACCCAAGGCAATTCCGGTAAAATTGGCATAAGGTGGTGCACTTGTACTCTTGTGGTGCTGTGGTGCCATGGCCCAGTGGTGCTGTGGTGCTGTGGTGCTGTGGTGGTGCAGGGGAAGCACAACTATCGCTGAGGGCTATAAACGCACTCCGTGACATGTTCCTAAGTCAAACGAAGTAGTCGTCATTATACTTGTAGTATATAGTCTACATATGGAATGTATATACGTATAATACATACGTATGCTAGTTTCCCTCTCTTCGTGTAAGTGTGCGTGCGTATATATATATATATATATATATATGTGTGTGTGTGTATGTGCTTGACAAGTTGAACTTCAGCTCAGCCACCCACTGCACAAGATACACATCGAGTCGTTGCCTCTGGCAGTGGCAGCTCCTTCAGCAAGAAGTGCGCATTGAGCAACTAAACTAAAAGTAAAACTAAAACTAAAAACAAAACTAAAAGCATAACTAAAAATAAAAATAAAAATAAAAGTAAAACTTAAATTGACACCAAGAGAGTCAAAATGAAGGGGCAATCAATGTAAATGTGCAACTTCAATAACTCAAAAAAAAATAAATAAATAAACTGAAATGAAACCACAATGTATATGTTTATTTATCACATTATATCACATTATTAAATATCCAAAATTATTGTAGTTAAACTATAAATATAATTATTGTTTGCAATTTTTTTGTTTATTAAATGTTTTCAGCTCAACGTTGCTAAATAAACAAATACGCGTATATGGTAAATAAATGCATTAACTAATTAATCCGGCGTATTTTCATGATAGTTACGAGCCATTTCCCAAAAAACCGACTATTCAAATATTCTATAAATTTAATTAAATATGTAATTGGTGAAGGATTGACTTATGCCAAAGTTGGCAGGTGACAATTACCTGTTAATCTGACAAACTTACGCTGAGGATTATGGCTAATGTGTAATTAGGCTGCCACGCCCACACGCCCACACGGCCACTTGAGCCGGCCGTAATGATATCCTGTGCCGCATCCTGAGCCATACAATACTTATATACAATGGACCAAATAGACACAACTTGCAGCTGCCATCGCCAAATTGGGTATTGTGAATTAGGGAAACAGGAAATGATATGGCACTTCCGCTACAATCACCCACACTTGGCACCCGCATTGGTTGGTTGGTTGGTTTGCACGACGCGTCGGTGGGGCAAGAGTCAACGCGCAGAGAGAGAGAGAGAGAGCTCAATTATTTATAGCATGATATTATTATCACGCATACGCCGAGTGAGCCAGTTCCGGCACCAGATCCTGCCTCACTGAGCATCCTGATTGATAAAGGCCATTTGAGGATGTCAGCACCCGGTTGGCTGCTCTGTCGTTCAGCTGCTGCGATCCGTTGGTGCAATTTTATGTCAAGTGCTGACTAGCCAAAATGGCGCACGCCTTTCATTTTCCATTTTCTTTCATTTTCTATGTTTCTTTTACATATTTTATTTTGCCATGCACTGGACATTAATCATACGCCGCGTGTGTCGCCAGACAGTTGATAAATGGAATGCAGCTTGGCCGCTGTTGCAAATGCAACTGGAAACTGCAAAATGCAACTGATGCCAACACGGCACGCAATCAACTCCAAAGCAGAGTTGGCAGGACCAACAATTTGGCAAACTATATACCATACATACATACATACCATACATACATACATATGGCATAAGAAATGGATGACTTGTAGTTTCAACTGATTATCGATTCTTTTTATATTATATCAACGTTAAAAAAATGTGTTTTTTTTTTTTTGTAAATTTCTATCTCAACAAATTGAAAAATCGCTTGAAAACACTTTTTAGTCAAGAACAAAAAACCGAAAATCGTTTTTTGTTCCTTTGCTATTTTGACAAATTATCAAATGAAAATCTGCTTACAAATTGTCAACATTTAATTAATTCACATTGGCAAAGTATTGTATAATATTTTGAAATCCTTTTTGAATTTGTTAATAATATTTCTTGGCTTAATTTCATTAAGTAATTTTGCATTACTTTTAATTCTTTATAATTATAATCATTACCCCATCTCATATACATACTCGTACATGGAAACATACAGTAAGTAGTATATGTCAGTTGGTTGTATTTTCTGTGATTCAATTGCCAGTTGCAAGTTGCAAGTTGAAGTTTCCTCTCATTGAGCTTCAGGTAAGTGGCATGTAAAATTGCAACTGGAGCTGCAACAGCAACTGCAACTTCAACTGCAGCTGTAGCTGTGGCAACTGTACTAATTACAGAGGGCAGGTGCAGTGGCAGTCAAATGTAAGCAGTGGCAAAGTAAGTGGAGCTTGATGCTTGCCACTCGAGTGTGGCATGCAACAAAATGTTGCACACATGTTGGCAAACTGAGAGTCAGTTGGTTTTAGGTACTGCATGTCGCAAAAGGGGCACAAACACACACATATATATGCTACAAACAAACACACACACACACACACACACACACACACACACACACACGCACACACACACACACACACACATGCATACTTTGCGTACACACGTGTCTAACTAACCTGATGTTATTAGCGTTAATTGCGACTAAGTGGATTAGGTAGATTTTATGAGTTGAAGCCGCGTTCGCTTGCGAAGCAATCACAACGGCAACATTAGCAACAACAGTAAAAGTAACAACAACCACAACAACAACAACAATAATAATAATAAAAATACGAACAACAACAACAATAAAACAAGCAACAATGTAAAGACAGAGGGAGAAAAACATTAAACTAAAATTGAGGACAATCATGCTTGTTGCAATTATGAAAGTTCTTGTAAAAACTTTTCCAACAAGCTGAAGATATAAATAATTTAGCCAACAATTCACAAGTATCAAAAATCTGCAGATGAATTGCAAAGTTAATAATTAATAATGGATCAGGTATTTAATTTGATCGCTGGCTCAATACATTTTCTTAGCTCGACTTTTATCTAAGATTGATTTTGTTTTTATTTTTAAATAATTTAATTGATGATGCGTCGTTCAATCAAAAATCAATTGAAATTATTTCACCTAAGCGCGAACTCATCTTTTAGATAAAAACAATTTGTTTAATTAATTGAATTTCAAAAATATTTAATGCTATGATGGCCAAGCTAATGGTTCATTTGATTTGATTTAATATAGTTTTTCTCTCTGTGGACTTTGGACAGACTGCTCTTGCTGCTGCTACTGTTACTGTGGTTGTTGCTTCTGCTGTTGCTGCTGATTATGACAACCGCTTTCAGATGTCGTTGACAGCGCTTGAAGCACCAGGCAGCATCATTCCATCATCTGTTGCCTGCGGGTGTTGCTGAACAGGTGATGATGAATACGAGAGGCGCCAACAGCGTATACTTAATATTGTTGCTGCCGTGCCATGCCGCTTGTTGCCGCATGTTGTTGTTGTTGCTTGTGGTACTTCCTGTGTGCTGCTGATGCTGTTTAACTTGTGACATTGACGACATGTCTACGATTTCTATGACGCTTCCGTTTCCGCAGGCTGTGCACACACAGACACGCACATACACATACACATACACAGACGCAGACATAATGAGAACACGTGCTGAGTTAACACACCTCATCCCCCGCCATGATCGAAGTCGCTGCATCAATCGTTTTCGACTGCTGCACGATTTGTTTAATCAAATTATTCGCATGCGTTATAAATAGCTTTTGATATTTTACATTTAATTTGACAATAATTAATTGAATATGTCGCTCTACAGTCACGAAATCTGCCAATCCCTGCATTTAGCCTCTTCTATTTTTGGCTAACCAAATTGGCAGACGCCTTTGTTACCGCAACAATTCGATCAACTTGAGAAAACGCGAGCATCTCACATCACTTGGCAAATATCCGTGTCACAAATATGATTTAAACACTAGTAGAAAACAAAGAATTTAAAAATGACCTATACCACTTAATAATATTAAAAATAAATTAAATTTAAATAAATTGATTTTTCCTAATATTATATTTCTATTATTTATCAATTATTCAATTTTTTTTATGTTTTTTTTTTTGGTTTTGTAATCAAGCACTCGTCTATTCAATGTCACTGTAAAATGGCGAAATATGTGCCTGTAAATGTGTGTGTATATGTGTAAATATGTGTATGCATGTGTATATATATGTGTTTGTGTATCTGCGCGTGCTGCCATTAAATGTCGCCGTGATTCCCCATATTCTCCAACTGTGCTCTTAAAAATACCTTTAAAGCAGTTGCCACACATTCGCTTTGGCTTTCGATTTGGATTTGGATTTGTATTTGTATTTGTATTTGGATTTGTATCTGGATTTCGCATTTCACTTTGTGTTACCCAATAGCCGAAGGATTAAGGATACAGCTGATAGGAATAAATGTTAAGGCAGGCACAGGATAATAAAAAGAAAAACACACGATGCCATTGTATTATTTTTCAAGCATTTCAAGAAACGAAAGCGAAACTAATAAAAATACTCAGGGCATGCTCGATAAATTTAAAATTAAATTGCAATATGCTCGTATATAAAAACATAAATGATTGTATCAAAATATAAAATTAAAGAAAAAGGTAAAATGAAACAATTTTTTTTTCGGAAAAAGAAGTTGTTAAATTTTTTAAGTCTATATTTTAATTTTCTAGAAAAGTATTATAATAATCCTTAAAGATTATTTTTGAATTATAATAAATAGTTTACGTACAATAGAAATATTTAAAGCATTTGATTTACTTTTTTTTTAACTCAACACTGAAATATAGATATTTATAGAAGTCATATCCATTATCCTTGTGCCACAATTGTCGGCCATATATTGGGAGATTGTATTTATTTTTTATGCTGTTGAGTTTGTTGCATTGCGTTGGCAATATTTCTGGATCTGGGCCAAAATATGCGAAACAGAGGCCAACGAAAACAAAAAAAGTAAAATTATCACAAAATGAAATTGGGCAAAATAGTTTTTTTTTTTCAGATCGTTTGGCAACGAAATGAGCACAGTTCGTGGGGCTTGGCGTCTGCTCCTATGTGCGAAATATGACGTATACGCAGTGTGTGTTGCGCCTTGTGAACTTATCCAAATGCAACCCAAATGCAGCTCGAATATTTACGGGACTGTGTGGGAGCGTATGTGGATGTGTGTGTGTGTGTGTGTGTGTGGATGTGTACTTGTGTGCGTGAGTGAATATACTCGACTGGCCGATGATTTCTCATATGATATATATTCTACTTGCGTATATGTTGGATTGAATGGGAATACGGCTGGGGTCGTGTTGGGGCAAGGGACACAGGGCACAAGGCACGGGGGACGGGGCATGGGGCACATCCTGCACGTCGACGCAACTCTATGACGTTGGCTGGCTATGCGCTTATTATTAGCCATTAGCTTTTGTTGCTTTGCAACATTGATAAACAACTCTTGATTGAAAACTAACAAAGCACATGGCTCAGTACATTTTCAAAATGCACCCAGGGGATTGGGTGGGGGCCAGCCACCCGTTCATGCCCCGCCTTACCTCCTTCCCAACTTGGCAATGCCATTTCGAACGGAAAACAGAGAACAGAGAAGAGAAACCAGAAAACAATGAAGAAGGCGTCCAGTACATATTTTACAATGTAGCGCAAGCACACAGGCAAACAGAACGCATTCACTTTTGCCACATGCCACATGCCACATGCCCCCACTTGGAGAATCCCCCTGGGCAACTAATCGGCTTTGCCAGCGTTGCCAGCCTTGTCTATTGACAAATGTGGCAGCTTCTGTCTTTAGGCCAACTAAATAAAAAAAAAAAAAGATAAATAAATGAAAAAAAAAATAAGAAAAAAATAAGAAAACAATAAAAAAAATTAAAAAAAAATAAAATAAACAAGAAAATCGCCATGAGTGCCTGAAAGTAGGCGTCTGTCATTTCAGCTATCCTTATCAGCATCCTTATCGGTGTCCTTTTTAATGCCTGTCTAAGTGTTGTCATGTCTTTCTGCTAAATTGACAGAGCAAATACTAAAACCACTTAGGAAAACTGCACATATACATATGCATTTGGTATATACATGTATACTCGTATTTAGTATGTGTATAATAATTGTACAGATTATATCTGATTGTTATTCGTAAATTGACTTTTACGCTTTAGAATTTATATAGTATAATTGAAAATTCTTCAAGAAACTGTTTTTATATATGGAAAAACTTAGTTAATAAAATTATTTAAATACGAGAATATGTTATTATCTCATAAATTATGATTATTATCATCTATAAACATAATTTACTACTTGCGATTCAGCATTAATTAATTAACATTTCATTTTAGTCTAAAATTAAATAAAATGTTTATTTTATTTTTATTACTGTCAAAACTATTCAGAATAACAAATTTTGTGATTCTAATTTTTTTTTAGTATACGTATTTATTATTGTTGACAAATGAATTAATTAATAATTATTATAAAAATATTTCTATAACTATTTCAGGTAAAATTATAAATCAATAATAATAAACCGACCTAGAAATAGTGTAGAAAAAAAATCAAAAGAAAATTTTAAAATAATAATAAAATATTGCCAAATTTGTTATAATTGTTATAATTGCTTTAAAAAATATTAACAACAATTTGTATTGGTGATATTTGCAATTTAACTATTATAATTGATAGATAATACGATATCAAAAAATACAAGCTCGTTGTGCCACGTATGTATATGTACACATATGTATGTGTGTCTGTGTGTGTGTGTGTGATGTGTGTGTGATTTCTTCAATATTGTCATCATGATTAGGCCAAGTTAGTCATAGTCAACTGACGTGCGTAAGCCAAATTCATGAAATTATATTTGAGCACGCATTTCGGGCCAATCATTTTGATGACTTGATTTGGCAAATTGAGCAGTAAAGGCGGAGAATAGGAGAATATATTTAACTTGATTTCATTTTATTCGCATTTTTCTCGATCTTTTTGGTTTTTTTTTTTTTTTGGTTTTTTTTTTTTTGTTTTTTTGGTTCCTTTTTCATCAACAGCTTGTGGGTTTACGTGTCAGCTGGATATAATTTAATACAATATGGGAAACTACTACAATACGTAAATTACAAGTTAATAAATTAAATATTTATTTAAATGTCTAACTCGGTATCAAGTGCACGTCCCGAACTTGTTAAGTTCAACAATGGAGCTAAGTCTCTTAGGTCCCAAATGTGGGATTATACCATATATACCATACATACATGCATGCACACATACATATTTATGGCTCTCCCGTGCATGCACATACACGCACAAATATGCATACAAATGTAAGTGTATGTAAGGCAATACTATAGATAGAGTCGAGCACGTTCTGTTAACTTTTATTGCTGTTATTCATGATGTTGCTGTTGTTGTTGCTAATGTTGTTGTTGCAGCTGTTAGTGTTGCTGTTGCAACTGTTTATGCACAGTTAAATATGCTGTCAAATATTTTCAGTCAGAGAGGAAAGACACAAATGCAAGCAGAAGCTAAAATTGAAAATTGGACTACGAATAAGTACTTATAATACATACACACACACACACACACACTAGTAAATGTGTTAGTGTGTGTGTGTGTGTGTGTATGTATGTGTGCACGTGCTTGTTAGATCTGTTATATGGGGGCGTGTCCCCGGAAAACCCTTGGCAAGTGCAAAAAGCTTAAGATTATGCAAATCGAGTAGAGTAGAGTATGCAAAATGCAACAAGAGGCAAACAAGCCAACTGACAGGACACAACAAAATGAAAATGTTAATAAGGATGAAGCATGAAACTAAGGATATAGATATAGTATATGTATATGCACATGCACACATGCACATATTGCTGTGCATGTGGATGTGGATAAGGATCAGGATAAGGATGAAGATGATATTCAAGGCGAGAATGATGAACTGACAGCGGCGTATGCAAACAGTTGATGTTGTCTGATAGCAACAATATTGAAGCTGTCATATCCGCACTCCCGCAACCCCTCGCTACCGCCTTTAATACCCCTGAACCAAGTGGCAACAGAGGCTTTCTAAGCTGGGCCTTTAATGATGTCAGGGATTTAGCGAAGAGCGAGTAATCAAAATGCAAAATATGCAATCGCAAGTGGGTGTCGTCCGTCTAGAAGTAGTTTGTGGCGTTTTCCTAACCATCTTTCTCTCTTTCACTGTCTCTGTTTCACTCACTCTCTTTCGCTCTTTTTCTCTCAGTCTGACTAATTTTATGATGTGTGTATGTACGTAAAGCGTAGCAGGGTTGGGCGATTGACGGCGACTTAAAGTAAATCTGCTTAATTTCCGATTCTGTTTGTCATGGACATGACGTTGGCTCATTAATCATAAGATTGGCATATTTATTGAATTTAAAACGCCTCTAACAAAACCAATTTGGTGTGTGGCGTCCAAAGATGCCAACAGATGCCCCCAAAAAGATGTCAGAATGCCAAAAATGTGCCACAGACGCAAGATGCCAGCGGTACGAGCAGCAACAAGCCTCATTAATGCTGCCCCAAAATGTCAAATAAGTGAAGGATATTGCTTTATTTTATACGATTTTATTTCCACGCACACACACACACACACATATATAAGTATATATATTATATATATATATATAAATAAGTATATATCATGTATATATATGTACAAAAATATGTATGTATGTATGTATATATATATATATATATATATATTGTATATCTTATATTGCTGCCATCAACAGTCAGGACCAACAACAACAACAACAACAGCAACAGGAAAAGGAAAAGGGACAAGTCCTTTGCGTAAATTGGAGCAAAGTCGGAGCGATAACAATAAGATGAGGACTGGGAGATACATAGAGTAAAATTGGATGGGAAAGAAACAGACAGAGAGAGAGAAAGAGAGATAGAGAGAGAGAGAGAGAGAGCGAGTGAATAGTAACAGGCAAACAACAAGCGAGGGATAGAGATAAAAAACGAGAGTGTGTGTGAGAGAGAGAGAATGAGAATGAGAAATGGCAGCAAGCAAGAAAAATACAAATAATAATAAAAGAACTTAATGAGATTGGAATACAATAAAACTTAAGCGCATTTTTAAGGTTGAGTTTTACTTGACTTAAGCTGAGAAAATCGATTGTTACTTTGCCTGTCCGAAAGCAACACATACATATACACATACGCATACACAGACAACACACACATACACATAGATTGCATAGAGTATGCTTAGACCAAAGAACACATTATAACATTGCCATTTTACGTTCATGCGTGGCACCTGTTGCTGACTTCAAATATATAATAATAATAATAATATATTTATACTATATATATAATAATTATATATTATACTGTAATAATATTTATAAATCTTTTTAAGATGCTCAAAGAAAAAAACACCATCCACAAACACATACATACGTAATATTATTATTATTAAACATTTATTTGAGTATTCATTCTAGAATCGGACGAGGATACTTCCAACTTAACTTCTTCTAATCAATTTCCTTTTGCTTTATTTTTTATAAATTTATTTTTATTAATGCTTTTTTTAATATTTTCTTTTTTTTTTTGTATTTCTGTTGTTGTTGTATTTGTTGATCCTTTTGTTCCGGCTTTATACGAGAAGCAGCAACAGCTGAATTTGATGACAATGGACGGCAAACGCATAAACATTTTTTGTTTTGCCTCAAAAAAGGCCAAAAGCTTGAACTTGGCATAAATCTTTTAGCATGAGACAGCAAGGGATTTTGTGGCAGCAACCGCCTGCTCTTAAAGTCCTTCACAGCTTCAACAATAACAGCAACAACAACAACAACAGCAACAACAACAGCAGCAGCAACAACAGCAAAATGATGAATCATTACGCCAAATTTTATTGGTAACTTTGTCGGCCTGAACTACTTAACTTGGACAGGCAGTGCTTCGACTGCTTCCCGAACTGGAACTGAAGGATCTTCTCGCAGGAGCTGTGGCCCCCACAGCGGCATTCAAATCGCATCGATTGTAGAATAAGCAAAAGTGACCGGGCAATCTATTGGCGCGGTTATAAAGCCATAACGTCTGTCAATCTTAAGCAATTTGCTTACTCAGTGAAGTATGGCAAACAATAATAAGCGCAAATGGGAAAAAACAAGATTGTATAAATAAAAGCACAATTGAATAAATAGTTATTGAAAGTCAGACAAAGATGGCAATACCACAATAACTAAATGCTCTTTCGATTAATGTCAAATAATCCAAATATCTATACTAAAAATAGAATATATTTAAGAAGCATTCAGTTAATTACAATATATTCGCAAAAATGTATTTAATAATTATATAATTTATAATACGAGTATAGTATATGGTAAATGAGATTTGAAAGTGTATATACATAGTCGAAGGACAAAATTGTCCCAGCTGGGGGTTGGGTCCTGGTCAAAACAAAGTCATTGCAGATGGCAAGACGACAGCAACAGAGCTCGAGTTACGGCAATGAGTAGACCTCAGTGTTGCGGCTGTGGGTGTGAATTTGCAACTGAATGAGTGAATGTATGAATAACTGATGAACTGATGAACTGCTGAACTTTTGAACTGCTGAACTGATAAACTGATGAGCTGAATTACTGGTTGACTGAGAGATGGGCCGCGTTTGAATGCTCTCCACTGCAAGGTGTTGGTGCGCTTCCTGGCGCTGCTTTGGATATGCCAAGGACACCAAGTGAAATGAAATGTCAATGTATTGTAAGGAATTTGAGTAGCTTCCTTCCTGATTTGCCAAGTAGTTAGCATGGGTCTTTCCGGCCTGGCAAGCACATCGATGACATGTTCAGCTATTAACAAACAGGCGATTGGGCCTTTTCGACTTCTCCTTACCAGGCGATGCCATATAGCATAAAGACTTGACAGACGCGCCGGCATGCGTTGATTGCCTCTTGGCATTTAATCTCAAGCGCACAGCTGCAAAATAGCTGAAATAGCGCACTGACAAGCTTTGGCATCCCAAGGGTCCATGGAATTTCCACCAAAACAAATATAAAAAATAACAAAAATAATTAGCTGGCATGCCGGGCAGACCTTGACTCCGAGTAACGCTGCGTATACGCAATGTGAAATGTGAAAGACGACGATTCGCCTGCAATCCTCTCACGATGCCATTAAAGGGAAACTTGACTTTAACACACATACAATACATTGTATGTATGCATGCACTACATTTACAAGCAAGACTGAACACACATACACATACAGTACGAGTACATACTTATATTGTATTATTTTCAGGAAAAATCATTTTTAAGCTCTGTATTTGTCAATAAAGTTGTTGCTGTTGTTGTTATTATGGTGAAAGCTGTGAGTGCAATATAATTTAAACAATTTAAGCTAGATTGTGGTCTTGATTGCAAATTGAATCAAAATACAGCGCTAACAAAGAAGACATCGACATTGTGGACATTGTGGTGGACATTGAGGATGAAAATTTTCTGTAGCTGGTGCGGTTAAATTGGCGTTCCTTTAGCAGATACTCAATGCAATGCCAGCAACTATGCAGACATTTGCAAAGTCAGTCAGCCAGACAGTCAGACAGACAACGAACAGCGGACAGATACCAGCAGCAGATAGCAGAAGGTACATACAGTCTCAGATAGCCAGAGATTCGAATACTCAAATAGAAGTTGCTGCCAGGAGCACGCCCAGAAAGTTCAACAGATTTGCATCGCCCACATGCCAGAGCGTGCAACAAAACCAACAAAAGCAACAAAGGCAACAAAGTTTTTAATTCCCACTCGTAATCGTGAAACAGACCATGAAAACGACAATTGAATTTAACCACAGCAAAAGCCACGCCCAACGAAAAAAAAAAAAGAAATCCCCTTTCAGTTTATACACAATGTTGTGATCTTTATTTTTTTTGGCATAGACAAACTTGATATCAAATTAAAAACTTCTGCTACTAACTGCAATAAGTAGTAGTAGTAGTAGGATATAGGAATAATTAATTCTTGTCTAATAAAAAAAAGTAATAAAATTAAATTTTTAAATTAGGATAATTCAATTGTTTATGCTTTTGTTTAACTTATAATAAATACAAATACAGCAATCATTATGAAATTATTTGTTAAGTATTAAAGTTAAATTAAATAAAATACATGCAGCAAAAAAAAACAATAATAAATTGGTCAAAAGCTCTTGACGCAGATGATTTACTTTAATTCAAAGTCGACAACTTGTATCTTTATCTTGAGCATATATCCCTAAAGTCCCATAACTATGGCTTAAGAAATTATTTATTTATTTATTTATTTATATTAGAATTAATAATTTGAGTATTGAAAAATTAAATTGGCATTTTTTTAAATGTTTGTTTTTATTATTGGAAGACATGGCACATAATAGCCGACTGCGCACATTCACTAACCTAATTGGACTGAGTTTGAGCTTGTGCAACAAACTAAAAAGTTGCTGCTGGTCAACAGAAAGGAATACATACATACATGTATGTATATTTACTGATACAAATACATATGCCTACATGGTATATGGTTGATATTGTAGTATATATATCATAGCTGTTGGATTTAAAAATACTCGCACTTACCTTAAATCCGATTTTCAACAATCTTGTCACACGCTTTGAATGGGGCCACAAGGCGAAAATGTTGTTAAAATCGCGTGCGCAGAGCATGTGGAAAATGAGATGTGACCAAACAAAATAAAAATAAAAAAAACAATGAAAAAAAACAGAAAGACATAATTTGATAGTTTCAGCCTTTCTGAAATAGATTTTCCACTCTCAGCGACTGAGACTGGAATGGGGGACCCGGGGCCGGAACTGGGATACTATCATGACCCGGCAACGAACAACCAACAACCAACAACTAGCACACAACACAATTCAACAATCGCATCTGCTTACATGCAAATCAATGTAGGCTATGTGTGTGTGTGTGTGTGTGCGCGCGTGTGTGTGTGTGCGTGTGTTAAAGCTGTTTGCATTTGCATGACATGCAACATTATTTCCGCATCAATACGCAGCATTAAAATCTAACCATATTCTAAGCCATTCAATAAAGAAATAAAAAAACCAACAAGAATAAAAAAAAAAAAACTAAAGCTAAACATATGCGAAATGCGTTAGTTTTATTATTAATTATTATTGATTATTTACATAAAATACGTGTATGTTATGTATGTGCATGTGTTTGAAGTTTGCTTGTCCGACTTCATGTGAACCGAACCAAACTGAAGGAAATGACATTTATATTCACTTGTCGCCTGTCGTGTGTTTCCCTTCGCGAAAGGGGGAATGTATCGGGATTGCATTTATCCCGTGTTTAGCTACATACTATTATATATGTATGATACATACTTATGGTATGTGTGCATGTGTGTACGTAGAATATGTAAATGGAGCATGCATAACCCAGCACACCGTACTGTTCGCATTAGAATCAACCATCCATCTGTAGACATCCATCTAGATAGCATCATATACAGTATGTACATACATACTGGTATACTACACGTATATTGCCCTGATGTAGATGTAGTACACTCACATCCGACAGACTCGTTTGTCGTCCCTTCGATCTATGCGAGGGGGATTATATTAATGTCATACGGGTGCCACATGCCAAATGGAAACAGTTCAATCATAATAAACTCCGAGCACATTTTTAACGATACAGGATAAGAGAAACAGAAACTCAACATACCACATACTCGTACATATTTATTGATAACAAAAACAATATAGACATACAAAAAACAAACAAATACTCAAAGAGAAAACATATTTCATAAACGGTGTTCCGAGTGTAAAATTACTTTTCGCTGCGGTTAAAGCGATGCATGATTAATTTTGATGAGATTTAAATGCTTTGCTCGAGCATCGCATCGAATACGCCAAATACACTTGGCCAACGTACTATACATACTCATACTCACATATACATACTTATACAATCTGATATGTATGTATGTATATACGTTACTTTGATATGCTTGCTCTGCTTTGCAATAATTTTATGTGGATCGTATAAAAATTTCATTGGCCCTCGTTACACATTGCGTATACGCAATGTACACATGCTGAAAGCCAACAAATACATACGTTGTAAGAGACCTGTATCTTTAAACAAAAAAAGAAAAAATATATATTGATATATATATATAATATATTGTATATATATATATATATATATATATATAATTGTACACTCAATTGATTTCGTATTCATTTTAATGAATTTTGTGGACGCAGCACAAATTGTTGCCACGCCCTCACAACAATGTGGCGTGTTTATTATGCCATATACGAATACAATCTACCGGTAAGAACATATAAATACAAGTGCATATACATACATATATATTTGTCATTTGGTTGGCAGTCAAATCAAATCATAATAAATATTGAGATTATACAATTATCAACAAAAATGCGACTATTTCAATGCATAAATTTTTCACTTTTATTTCATGAATTATTCGGTCATAATATTTTAGAGTTGAAAATTCGATTCCAGCCGATAAATATTTATTTACCTTATGGCAGCAATAAAACTAAATTTATTGTATTTCACTGATATTTAATAGAACAAAACAATTTCTTAGCTATAAGATACAAAATAAATAACTAAAAATACAAAATTCTATATTCAAATTCAAATTTTACATTTTATATAAAAACATTTATTTCTAATAATAAATTTGGTTTATTTTCCTTGCATTTGTGAATGTTTAAAAGAAATATATATTTACACAGTTTGCAGTTTTTGAAGTGGAAATCAAACTTTGCAGAGATATATTTAATAAATATTGTAAGGGTATTTTCACTTCGTGTGCTGAAAAGCTTTTAAATTTGTTGTTTATTTATGACATTGGTTTTGCACACACGTTCAATTAAAATTGAAATTATTAGCTAGAAGCACAGAGACAAATACTGTGTATGAGGTTGATTGAACGAATGATGGCGTGACGTCTTGCTGAAGTGGTGGAATGTTAAATGACATATGTATACAAACAAAACAAACAACATGCAGCCATATACAATTGACCTTAAATTGTGCTCAAAATGATTCAAGTTTGACTGTAATTATGAATGTGAACGTTTGAATATGAATATATTGTACTATATCCACGGTAAAATTTAATTTAGCAGCCACAAGACAAAAGATACATATACAAAAGGAAAACAAATCGATTTATTTCCAATTACACGCGAGAATGCAAAATAATCAAAGAAATTCAAGAAACTATATTCAACACTTGATGAGATTATTGACATTTCCATATGTATTTTATGTATTTCATATGGAATGTGGCCTACTTTCATGTTGATCTATTTACAGGGTATACCAAAAAATATAAGAAATTGATAACATAATTATATCTGTTGAAATATTTAAGAAAATCACTCGAAGCAATGCACAAAGTTGTAGAAAGTAAAGCTCATATCAGTCAATCAGTCTATCAGTCTGTCAGTCAGGCAATCAGTTTGACAGTCATTCGGTTAGTTTTAGACGCATCTTTCGCAGACACAAATGACAAAGGCGTGGCGGAAACATGCAGAGAAAAGCACGTTGAAGTGCTGAAATGAGAAAAGTGAAAAGCAAAACTTGCCGCAAGAAATTCTGTGATTGCGCCTAAAAGTATGCAACAGTTGCCTTCGCATGACACGGCAAACTGATTTTTTTGTTTTGTTTTTTAAATCTTAATCTTTATTATTTAATTTTTCTGTTATTATTCCAATAACTTTAATTAAACTAATCCTAAAGAAATTCAAAACAACTTAATGTATACTATTTACAAAAGTTTACAGAAGTTAAAGATAAAATTAAATTCAATTTACAAGTATGTACATATATATATATATAAGAAATCAAAGTCTTCTGTTTGGGAGATCAATTGGGTGGGTTCTGTGTAGTCTTCTTCTAATTGTAGATCCTCCAATTTTACGACGTTTTAGGAGTCGTCTTGCCAAACGATTTGTGTGGTTACGTAATCTTGTGAGATAGCTTGCAGATTGGCAGTTTAGCAGATCTCCTATCTTGAGCACACTGCGGTCTTTTTCGATATCCGCCGTTTTCATGTACCAGGGGGCACCCGAAAGCATTCAAAAAAAAATATAAATAAACAACAGATTTTATTACCATATACAAACCAATTTGGAAATGTAACGTTGTCAGTTTTGTTTAAAACTTTGCAGTTAATATACGAGTATTTTCTACATATGTCACGCGTCTTGTGTGTGTGTGTGTGCACATTATAAATAATTTATTTAAAGAAACGTATTTTCAGTGCCGTTAGCTGAAAGTTTCTTATATTCTAAATTCAATTTAGAATACAATGGCAATGACATTAATCCAAATAATCGAAAAGAAGTCATTAACAATGCGTTTAGTTGCTGCTGCATATTTGAGCCGGAATACGTTCGGAAGAGATTAGGAAGGCGCACTTGGCGCACTTTCGCAGCTGTGGCAACAAGAAGAAAGAGAGGCAAATGTTACTTCAACGATTTCAAATTTATGTGCCGCACACTGCACCTCAGCTACTTCCTTCCCCAGGGACCAATTGAGAAACAACAGCTCCAGCGGTTCTATTATATTGTAGTTTGTTGCAAATATCTGTCTTAGGACGGCAATAGCCGACTGGACTGGCAGAAGGAGCTTGAATATATGAATGGTAATAGCCCAGGCGTAAGTCGCTGTTACAATCTCTTCATGTTATATTATCTCACCGTAGATTCACTTAAGGTTCTTGTTCTACAATATTTAAATACGACTCGAAGGTGCAACAGATGCAACTTACGAGTATGTGAAATGAAAAGGGGTCCAACGACAAAACCTTAAAGTGAGATATTTAACTGGTTAATTTATAATAGATACAGATACAAGCTACAGACATATGGTTAGATGTATCTGCTAGATGCAACTGTGTAGTACGGTATCTAGTTATGGGGTTCGAATGCTAGTGCAAATTGAAAAAACAATATCGAAATCTTTTAAAACAGGATTCCTTTTCGAAGAATTTGTTTCGAAATTTGAATTTGTCGCTGGGTTAAAGTGAAATTTACAGCCGATACGGCCAGATTCATGCTGAGATGGTGACAATATTTAACGTTAATTAATGCGCAATTGGTTCTACCAATTATATAATATTACCGTTATTCTCAACTTTTCTACCATTAAGAAAATCGTCATTGTTAAAGTTCTTTTTGTCAGCTGCTTGAATGTAAAATAAAATTTAAAAAAAGGTTTTAAAAAAAGGATTAAACTACGACGAGATATACAAAAATCAACAAGTTGGCAAGGCAAGTAACAGAGAGAGAGGGAGAGAGAGAGAGAAAGACAGAAAGAAATGAAAATAGCAGCAACTAAGAATGTAGAAAACTTTAAGTTAGTTTGCTTGGAAATGCAAAAGTTTAACAAGCTGAAATATATTTTGCAATGCCAATGCCAATAAAAACAAAAATAAAAAAAAATATGTAATGTATGTTATAATATATAATAAATAAATAATAATATATAAAAATACACCAAAGTTATTTGTAGTGCATTTATCTCAATAATTTTGTTGAATAAAGACAATCGTAAAATGAACTGCTTACAAAGCAAGTAAAGTAAAGTGAAAAATTATGAATAATAATCTAAATACAGGTTATTCAAAGTCTCACAAAGTTCGGGGCAAACAAACATTAAGTCATGTGGCATGACCTTACTAGCATTGGCAGCTGTGGCATTTGTGTGCCACATAATTGCATTTTAATTTGCAACAAATCCGATTACGCTGCACAAGTTTCCTTTGAAGGAAGCAATGTTTGCTTATTCAATTCCTAACTACGTATTCCTCCACTCCCCCCTCCCCTGCCATCAGCCTTCTGCTTGCATCCTACGCTTATCCTTATTTATTTAAACATTTGTACAAATGTTTATCTGTTTGTGACAATCTCTTTGGAAATTCCATTGCAGGCAAAAGAAATCTCCAGCTTCAATGAAATAATGCCAAAAGTTGCTGCAACTCGTGCAAATGCAACAAAAAAATGCAACAAAAGAAAAATAAAAAAAGAAATTTTAAAATTGTATCAAAATGATATTCTACAAAATACGAAATAAATCTTTATCAATTTCTTATGGTATTTTTGCTTGCAATTCATAAAAAGGAGAATTTTTGTTTCAATTTAATAAACCGACAAGTACAATACAATAATAGTATTTCCAACTAATATTTCAAATATATATTGTGTATATACAATAGTAGTTAACAATTTCCATTTAAAATTTATTATTCAAGACACATACTTAATTTCAACAATTGGATTTGCATTGTTTTGTTGCGTTTTAATTGTGCATGCCGCATGCAAATCGATTTGACTAATTCTCGAAATTCTCTCAATGTGCAATTAGTTAACGTACATTATCGACTCTTGAGTGAAATTGCATCCAACAGTTTCTGAATCGGACTTGAGTCGAGTCGAATCGAGTCCATTAACATTGTCAAGCAATTTGTTTAATAACAATTCAAATAACTAAAGGCATAAAGAGCAACAGTCTGCATCAATGAAAATGTCTTTGCACGAATATTGACAGTATGTAACATATTATTTATTATTATTGTATTATAGATTATAATATTATTGTTTAATGTTATAGAATTTTCATGGAAATTGATATTCTAATGCATTGTTAAGGAACACTCACAAATTGTTTGCTTTCTTGTTTTCATTTTTGTTTTTGTTTTTGGCTAGGAAATTGTCTGCAGCTGCTGTTCAATTACATTTCAATTACAATCAAAATGACAAATTGATTTATGTAAGAATCTACCCACATACGATTGTATTGTATGCGTGTATATACAACATACATATGCATGTTTTGTGTGTGTGTGTGTTTTTGCATGCATGAGACCGAAACATGCCTTTTAATGGAAGTGTCAAAAGTCAAGGGTCAAATTGGGTCAACTTGGATAACGTAAATATGGTTATGTACAATATATGCATGAGTAATACTATTTATATTTCATTATTTATTGTAATAATTAATCCAATTTTTAGTGTTCAATATTTTCAGCTGGCATGCGACATTTGATTTTCGTTTAATGAGACAATACAAGTGCAGTCTTATTAATTAATTTTTAATTAATTTTTTTATTTCAATCAGGCAAATATTTGCTTATCGAATTGGGGAATTAGTCATAGATTGGTTAATTGAATCAAATTGTTTCAAGTTAAGACCAACAACAAAAACTGTTGCTCTGCCGCAAAGACTTTCATATCATATCATATTTGGCTAAATGGCATTTATTTTGTTTATTATTGAGATGTAATGAAAATTTTATGATGGCGTCGCAGGCAAAGATGGTGAATGCTGTGAAAAATGGCGACAGAAGCGGAAACAAAGGCAAAACCGTAGACGAAGACAAGGACGACGGCAAGGACGAAGACAAGGACGAAGGCGAAGATATTGTGCTTGTTAAAGATATGGCCACAGCAATGGCTTAGTAAAGATAATGAGACATTGACGATGATTGATTGATGAGTTTCTTTTTGTGTATGTATTTCATATCTACTTATTAATGTTGCTGTTGTTGCAGTTGATGCTGTTGTTGCTGTTGTTGCTGTTGTTGCTGTTGTTGCTGTTGTTGCTGTTGTTGCCACAGCTGGCCAAATAATTAGTGCCTGAGCCTCTTGTTGGCTTTTGCATACTTATTTTCAGTTTGAAAATCATGAAATGGCATTGCAAATGCCAAAGGGAACTTTCCATCTTTTGTTATTGTACTTTGCTCATTTCATTGTTCCACAACGCCCCAAAAACACAATATATTTATGAGCATAAAATAGCCCTTTCTCTCTCTCTCTCTCTCTCTCTCTATTTCTATGCCCACGCACAGGCATATGCATGTTTAATTTTCACACACACACACACACACACACACATTAATAGATACTACTTGAATGTCTAACTGGTTTTAATGGCTGCCTATGGCTATTGCTCTTTTGGCTCTTCCTTTACGAGCAAAAGGGTCGTTTCCCACTTCCAGGTGATTCGTGCAGGGGGTTCTTTGAGTTTATAGCATCAAGTCCTCACATGCACACACATACACGCACACACACACACAAACATGGACACATGACCTTTGATCAGCGCCTAGTTGGTTGGTCTTTTGGCAAAACGTAAAACCCGAAATCAAAATTCTGAGGAAAATTATTTTTATTGTTCCACGAATTAACTTAAACAACAACAACAACTAGAACTAAAACATTTTGCTTGACCTTTTTTGTCTTTTCATTCATTTTTTTTTTACTTTTCTCTTTTTTTTTGTGTATTTTGTGTTTTGTTTGATTTTGTTTTGTTGTGTCATGTGGTCCACAATTTCCGGTCTATCCCAAAAGAGGAGCAGCCATAAATTCTGAAACTCTTACTGTATATCTCTCCATTCATTCTCTTCGACTCTCTCTTGCTCTATCTCTATCTCTGTCTCTTTCTCCCTTTAACTGTCTGGACATCTTCAATTTGAGATGGTCGCGTGATGAAAATTTTTTTATTATATTCCTCACATTCAGTTCTTCATCTAAAGGATCCAATTGCCAGTTTTGCATAATTTTTGATATAAAAATATTTATTTAATATTTCTTTGGGGATATTTCAAAGAATTCTAACAAACAGTTTACAAAATTTTTTGATTTATATATGAAATATTCTGAAATATATATAATACATAAATATTTGTTTTAATTGAAATTGCAAATGAAAATTTAATAATGACAATCATTTTTCTCACTTAACGTTTGGTTAAATAAACTTATTTTCAATTTTATTTGAACTACAAATTAAGTAAGGTTATGTTCACAAAATGTTAGGTTATGTTCGATAACATTAAGTTAGATTGGGTTTACAACTTTCATTTCATTTCGCAATTTTATGGTATACAGAGTATTTGTTCACCTCTAAGTTAAAACTTAATTTGTTGTTGTTCTTGTTGTTGTCAAATGTCAACGGGAAAATATTGTTGTTATTGCTGTTATTGTTGTTGTTGTTGTCTGTTGTTGTCTGTTGTTGCTTTTGATTTTAATTTTGTCTGCTATTTCATACATTCGCCAAGAGTATTAATTGAAATTTTAGTGGTAAACCAAAGTAAACAAATGCCCACATACTAGCACCTACACACCCACAACTACATACAGAAACACACACACATGCACACACCCACACACACACGCTCACACCCACACCTACCAACATACTCGGACATTTGCATAGTTTGATGGCAAATTGTTTTATATTTTGTTAGATTCGATGTCACAAGTTGCTGTTATTCAGGTATACCCTGTAATCGAAAGCACAGAGGGTATGCCCCACTTATCATATTTAAGACTTTTCTGATAATAAACAATACGTAATTTTTATTAGTTTCTCTAGAAATGTAATTCCATCTTTTATAATTTTACATCCAAAATAAATTTTATTTGATTTTTTAAATATTTTTTTTATCTTTGATTTTGAGTGCAATAGTTGTTGGTTTGTTTCCGGTGATCTGGTTGCACGGGTACCACCAGGTGGCAAGTGTCCAGACACGACTTTGTGGCGGCTCTGCAAGATTCATTCAGTTGGCAGCTGCAGTTAACAGTTAAAAGCTAAACATTTGTTGACACCTGGCCAGGGCAACGTTTAAACTGAATGTACATGTGTATATGTATGTATGAATGTAGGTACATATGTAGGTATGTATGTATGTATGTATGTATGTATGGATGTGTGCTTCCTTTAGTTGAAAAACTGTCCACAGCAAATAACTATTAATTCGCCTCACCCAAAGTGTTCTCAGCTGAAAAATTTCATTTGCGGAATTTGCAATTTGTTATTTTTAGCAAATAAATTTGAAATATTTTCAAATTGTGTTAGCTAAACTTTATAAGACCTGGAATTTTACAATAATCCCAAATTGTTATTATCACAAATACATCTACATATGTATGTGAAAGAGAGAGAGAGAGAGAAAGAGAGAGATATTTCTGTTAATATATCTTTCACACATATTCACTTTCTTCTGGGCCTGTTAGTTAAAATGAAATCATGCCCATCAAATGTTATACAATAAATAAGTGATATTATTATTAATATTAAGAATAAATGTTTATTGGAAACTGAAACAATTTGAAAATTTAGATGGTATCTATCAGTGAAACAGTCGCACTTTGCAATTATCGTGCACTTACCCTGTAATATTTGTTTTTGAAGAGAAAACCCGCAGAAAAATAAACATTGGTAATTTCTAATTTTCCGTTCTGCATATTGCGCATACGTCGAGTGGCCATGGTGAGTGCACAAAATGTACACTATACCATATACATTGTATATGCACTGCATACGTATTATACATAAAATCAACTAAAAGCAACAAATTGAAAAGTAAATTCCACTTTTGAAAAAAAAAAAACAAGCTGCAATTTTAGCCGCTTCGCGCTTTTTTAAATACATTTAATAATTAGCCTTAAACTCGATTTTCGCTATATTTTTAACCTTTTCAGCTTTTCTATTTTATTAAAGATATTTTTAGTCTGTGGTGGTTGTTGTTGTTATTGTTGTTACTGCTGTTGCCAGCACTAGAATAAAACAAGGCCAAAATGCAGCCATGTCAATTATCGAGCCAACCCGCAAGTGCTTTCAGCGCACTTTAAATGTTGTTTGATGAACTCGGCTTTTTCGCGATAAGCGCATAATGTCAGCGACTAGACAAAAACCAATAGAAACAGCAACAGCAACAACATCAACAATAACAACATCAACAGTGAAATGACAAACGACAAACAACAAATGTTGCGCTTAGGTGCTGCCTGTGGGGTTGACAAGCGCAACAGCATCTGCATACAAAATCGCATTTGTATCAGCATCCGCATACGCATACGCATCTGAATTTGTATCTGTATCTGTATATGTATCTGCGTTTGGCACATCCCGAGTGGTAACAGAATACGGCTCAGTGCAACCTAATCGCGTATACGACCTGTTTATCAGCTAATTAAAAAGATTTATGGCACTGCAATTACAATATAAACTGTGCGCGTTGATGCCGCACAACAAATAAAAAGCAGCTGCAAAATATCCGTTTCACACCAAGCCATTGTGCTGCCCCAAGCAGGTTGCAAGTTGCATCATAAACATGTTTTTCGCTTTTCTCTTTTTTGCTTTTATTGCACAAGGCAAAATAGGTATAAACAAGTTGCAATCCAATACGCTCTACTTGACTTAAAGATACCCTGCACTCGAGCATTAACCATAAGACAATTTGTTATAAACTTTTCATAAAAATTAAAACTTCTTTTAAAGCATTCAATAACTATTTCAAATGACTTTCTTGCTCTTTCTTTCTCAATTTCACTCTCTCTCTCTCTCTCTCTCTCTCTCTTTCTCGTTCTCTCGCTCTTTCTTTTTCTATTTCTCTTTTTATCTTGGTTTAACTCTATTTATGGTTTAACTCGTATTATTAACAATTTTTAATTTCTTGTTTGTTAAATATGAAGTATATTTACTTTATTTGAAAATTCCAGAGTTTAAAATATCCAAAATTGTTTTTATTTGTTAGGTATTAAATATATAATATTAATTAATTCGTATCCATTTTCATTTGGCAATGACAACACCTGCATTGAATTCAATTAAAATAAACTAATTTAATTTATTATTACATTTTCTATTGCTAACAATCATTTTGGAATATTTGTTCTAAAAAGAATAAAAATTACTCTAAAATTTTTAAATGCAGATACAAAATTGAAATAGTATTGAAAACAATTATTACAATGTATTTTCATATTGTTAATTAATGGTTAAAATTATTAATTCTAACTGTCAGAAAAACGAAAAGTTCAGTGCAACTTTTCAGTCTTGTGAAAATGTTCGAAATAAAAGTGAAATGAAAAGAAAACTCGAATGTCATAGTTTAAAAATTGTGAATTTTATATTGTAAACGCGTGTCTCAAGCATTTGCACATACACTCAAACGTACGTACGTACGTGTATATGCGTGTGTGTGAGTGTATTCGTATTCGTATTCGTATTCGCACTCGTTTGTCGTAGTAGTAAGAAGCTGTTGCATCTGAGGAAACGAATGCGAATAAATTGACTCGTGTTTGAGCTTTTTGCTACAGCAACAGAAACAAAGCAAAACAAAAAGCTTTGCATACTTTTATGCTGTCTGTTGAGAGAGATAGAGAGAGATAAAGAGTGTGAGCCAGAGTGAGACAGAACGAGAGAGCATTCAGCATTGTCGGTGTCTCGAAAAGCTTTTCCGTTCGACATTTCCCCAGTCTCTCTGGTCACAGCTGACGGCTGGCAGCAGCTGCCCATTTGCCCATTTGAAATTCGTGTATTCTTTGCTTTGAATGGCCGAATGATTGAATGACTGAATGACTGAATGGATGGCTGACTAGCATGCACTTGTGGCGCTTACATCTCACACCCTCTCCCCTCCTCCCACACACACACACACACACACACACACACAGCCCCCCTTCCCCCATACGTTACAGTAGCATATACCCTTGACGCACCTTGTACGCGCGCTGCTCACTTCGGTTTTCCATCAGGCTGGCATTCGTGCGGCATCTGCGACTGCGACGGCTACGGCGACGGCGATGGCGACTGCGACGGCAACTGCGACGGGCAAACTGTCGTATGGAACAGCTCGAACGCATGCATCAAGTGTAAAAACAGTTTAGTTTTACCCGGGAACTTGAGGCAGCGTGTCGTCTGGTGCTGCTGCTCCACAATACCAACAACGGCAAAGTCAAAGCCAAATCAAACCAGTCGCAAGCCAGAAGAAACGAACAATTCAAAATATTACAGCCAAAATCGCAAGTGAAATACAAGCTGAAAACTCCGTTTCAGAGAACGTAATTCCCTTGTTCGATTCACATATATATATATTTTTTTTGTAGTTTTTTGTTAATTACTTTTGAGTGTGTGTGTGTGAGTGTGTCTGTGTGTTAGTGCGCGGCATCGTTTTAATTCAACTGATATTTGAAATCCAAATATATGTGCAAGAAATATAAATAATAACAAATTTTTTTAAAAAGAAACCGTCTTAATCACATGTGGATTCAAAGAAAATAATAATTTAATTTATGATAATTGTTGCTCTGCTCCAAACATCAACAAACAGGTACACACATACATATACCAAAATATACAATATAAACAAATTAATATTTTAAATTATTATTATCATCATAATAATTTTAAATATCTAAAAAAAGCATTTTAAGAGTATCGACACTTAATATTTTTTCTTCTTTTTAAAATTATTTCAATTAAATAAGTTCAAAAAGTGTTTGGAAGAAGTGCATAATGCACTTGCCCGCAAAAGTATGCTACAAAAATTTAGTTTAAAGAAGTTGAATTTCATTTGAATTAAGGAAAATTAGTTTAAATGTTAAAAGTAAATATTTGTACAAAAAAAAATAAATATATAAACAGAAATATTTGAATGGGCCGATTCTTGTACAATATTTCGAAACGTTATCATTACAGTATATGGTATGGAATACTCCGTATTTAGCCGGAACTGTTAGATAAGGCAAAGTGTGGCTACCGCAATAACTGACTAATCACCTAGGCCCTGAACGATAATGTATATGTAATCTACATACATTGATCGTAAATAGACTCATCGCTTGTCATAATTAATTCAATGAATTTTTGTAAATGTGCGAATTGTGCCATAAATAATATTATATTGTATAATACAATATAACAAAAAAAAATACAAAAAACCCACACAACAAATAATAAAAACAAAAAACGCAACGTTAGATCATTCGCAGAATTATTCGGAATGAATACTATGATGAATACAACACATAATCTGAATGATTCAATGTTCGATTCGATGAGTAAACTTTTATTTGGTATTTTTGTGTGTGTTTTTTTCTCCTTCTTTTTTTGTTTTGTGTTTTGTTTTCGGTTTCTTTTTTTTTATGTATGTATGTATGTATGTTTGGCGCCTTTCAAATCTACCTGTGTCTCTGCGTGTGTGTGTGTGTGTTCGTATTTATTTAGCTGATGATTTATTGTTACGCCGTTATTGAGCTACCTTATATTCAGTTCGCAGTTCGCAGTTCGCAGTTGGAGCAGAGCGAACCAAAACTCATTCGCTGCTTTGTATGGTAAATGAGCCTATCAGCTTACCATATACCATATACATTAAGCTCCAGTTTCAATATTAAAAGTTTCGCTAAAAGTTTCGTTTCCTTAATCGATTATCGCTTCGAATCGTTTCATCGTTCTCATATTTATTTTTGTTGGCAATAAATAAATTAATTAACTTTTAAATCAAACTTTTGCTTCATTATTTTGAAATTAATCTGCTAATTAATGGATTTTTTGCACTTCCTTGCATTTCATATATTATATTTATTTATTTATTTGCTTATGATTTTTTTGTTTTTTTTTTTCTTTTTGTTATGATGCATTGCTCATCTTTCACTTTTAATTTATTTACTGATATGCCAAACAGTAATCGCAATCGATAATGTGATCAAATACAATACTTATACATACAATTTGCATTTTTTTTGTTGTTGTTGTTTTGTTTGATTTCGCCCCCCTCTCATCTGTGATAAGCTGTGATAAGGAGAGAGCATTGCCATTGCCGTTAGTATTGGAATTGGTATTAGTATTGGCATTGGCATTGGCATTGCCATTGTTTGGCCTGAATATTACTCATCAGAGTAATCATTAACACCCCCATTGTCAGTCTCGTCGTTATCATTTGGCAATGATGCATAAAAATTGGCCCAAATTAAAATGCTATCCACCCCGACTCGCGACCCCCACTCCCCGTCCCGCACTCACCCATCAACTGGGGACTTTAGTACGAATCTTAATGCAAACTTTAATTATCGAAATGAGTCGCATCGTATCGCATGATAAAAAAAAAAAAAAACATTTAATTTAATAATGTGATAATGTTTAAAAAAAAATAAAAATAAAAGTTCTGTCAATATGGAAATTGGTAACACACTTGCAACTGTACTTAGTACTGTGGCATCAATCAAAGGAAGGACCTCATCTCCTTATTTACGGGCAACACTATTTGCAACGCCATCTCGTTCCAACTCGTGCCATCTCGCTCCACTATCCCGCCCTGCGCCACAATTGGCACTTTAATGTGTTCTTTAGCCTGCTGCGTCATGTTGTTTTGTAGCCTATTAAACGTGCAACATTTGTGTTCGAAGACACATCCGATAGGCACCCACACCACCCACACCCTCCACCCCGACACCTCCCAATGATGGCCATTAGGCTGGCAAGTTTTTATGTCTCTCGTGAGTAATGGAGCATACTTGAGATTATCTGATACATAGATAAAAGACAAAGGATCTCCATTTGACCAAGTATGTATGTATGTATGTTAAGTTGAGTTCAAGCGAGTAGATCTGAAAAGCGCCAGTATTCCATCCAACCCATATTCATATACATATACATATACATATACACATACATACACATATACATAATGCTAAAATCCCCATCTGACTGTCAAAGTTAACAAGCACTTTATCATCTTGTCAATTCAGATACTATTGTTTCCTTCCAATCTTCTTGTCCAATCAGCTGCCTCCAGAATATTGAATTGCGATTTTCGTAAACAATTCACAAGCAAATTATTCAATTAAATTATATTATACAGTACCACTACCAAAGCTATTCCACGAGTAATATGAATATGAATATTATTTGGCAAGAGAACAAACTTTGTTGGCTAAATTACCGCAAATTTGTTGTAACATTTTGTTATTTGTTGGCTTAAGTTGGCACATTTCTCCAACAATTTTCAATTATTCGAAATGTGAGACACGATTGAAACCCCCCCTTCCCCCTCACCCCTCCCCCTGGGAATTAAAGGCAATAAACTCGCATATTCTACATCTATTTGTTTCTGTTTTTCAAACTTTGTATATATTCCCTGGCCACAGTTTTAGGCAAATCAAGTATAAAACTTGCAACATACAACATACAACATACAACGTACAACTTACAACTTACAACTTACAAATTACAACTTACAAATTACAACACAAATTCACCGAGTTGGGCATCCGCAGAAAAACCATTTGAACAAAACGACCAAAGTTCAAATAAATAAATTCATATAAATATTCATTTTTATGATGGCAAAAACAAAAACAAAACGAAAATAAAAATACAAATACACCTAAACATTGGCTGGGGCATTCATTTAGTCGTGCCCCATCGAAAAAGGGGGCGTGTCTGTTGGCGGTCATGGGCGTATGGGCGTATGGGCGTGTGGGCGTGTTGTAGTTTTGGCAAAGACTAATTGAAATGCTTACAAGATATATATATATATGCATGTATATGTATGTATATATTTATATGTATAGCGTATATCGTGTAAGGACAATAAAGGCGCGCTAATGTGACAGCCGAAGGAGATGAGTACACTAATACGCTGAAACGAATAGGACTCATTGCTGTGGCCATACTGGCATCTCTGGCGCTTGGAGCTTGGAGCTTGCCGCTTGGCACTTGCCACTTGGCACTTGGCGCTTTGGGCAGCTGCTAAGCAACAAGTCAAAGCGGAGAGTTCATTAGGGATCAAATTTAAGTCAACACACGCACACGAAACTAGTGAAAATTGTCTCATTAGTACAAGTATGGACACCAGCCATACAAACTCGCACTCACGCCCATATTCACACTCGCACTCACACGCGCACTCCTACCAAAAGCAGGCCATAATTTTCAGCAAGTCGCTTGCCAATAAAAATGAGCACAAAGTTGTCGATGTTGTCGTAGTCTTATAGACTAATCCCAATCCCTTATAAAAAAAAGTACATACACATACACACATATATACACACAAATACACACACACAGATTCACACTGTGTACTGGCCAACAATCGAACAGTCTGGTAAGAGTAGAAACTACAGAAAACTAAGGCCAACACAAAAACAAAAACAAAAACAAAAACGAAAACAACCATAAAAATGTCTATTTACCGTGGAGCAAAAAGCATGAAAATGTTGCGCCTATGTTATGCTTATTACGTTATGTTAAGTAAATGTTATAGATTTGGTATTATAATAGTAAATAATATACCCCGTATACCCTGTATTTAGCACCAAAGTTTACTTTTTCTGTAAACTGCTAAAGTTATGTTCATGCAATGCAATAAATTGTGGATTAACTCAGTGTAATGCCACCTACAGGGTATCAGGGCAACAGGATGCAAGGTGTCTGTAGTGCAGCTTGTTCTTGTTTCTTATTGCGTTGCGTTGCGTTGCGTTGATTTGGACCCACTGTGCGATGCCCTTGTTCAAGTAAGCGTAGAAAGAGCTCATAAGTGATAGCGGCTGTGTACGAATAATAGCTGTACGTGCGTGTATATACATATGTGTGTGTGTGTCTGTCTGTGTGTGTGTGCGTGTCTGTGTGTATGTGTGTGTGTGTGTGTGTGTTGGCCTATCATTTGGTTGTTCGGGTCGTTGGCTCCACTTTCTGCTGCTCAACTGCTTTTTTGTGGACCGCTTCAATGGGTCGCCTGGGCTCGACTTGCCTGCTTGATTGTTGTAGCCACTGATAAGCGCTGCCAGTTGTTATTGTTGTCTTTACTGTTGCTGTCGCTATTATTGTTGTTGTTACTGTTGTAAGAGCGGGGCGTGGCTGAAAGGGATGCAAGTGAAATTGTTGTAATATGCCAACGGCGGCAGCAGCAGGCGCTTTTAATGCTTAAGTAGTGTGTGTGTGCGTGTGTCTGCGTATGTGTGCACATGTACAAGTATTGGTGCGAGTGCGTGTAAATGTGCGTAGTTTAAATTGCCTTTTTCATGTCATTCACGAGACAGAGACAGAGAGACACACACAAAGAGAGAGGCAGAAATTTGTGCCAACATAAATGATAAATATGCATGTACCCATGTCTCGAATGTTTGGGACCTTAACACACACACATACAAACACACTCACACACACATATATAGGTACATTCTGTATGAGTATATGCATATAGAATATAACTAAATATAAGTATGTATGTATGTATATACGAGTATTTGAGTGTTTGTTTTCTGTGTCATTTGAATGGTTCTGCTGGCAACCAGCACGGTTGCGCTTATCGCTTATCCATGCCAAAAAACAACCCACAACAAAAAAAACTAAACAAAACAAAAATAACAACAACAACAAAACAAATAAATAAAATGCGAAACAACAACAAATGCCATGCATAATTATTTGAGCCTCCGGTGGGGTTGGCTTATGCGACTTTTAGATGAATACCCAAAATGCTTTCTTTGGATACGACCGTGTGTGGAGTGGAATGGAAGGGCCTGATGGCCCTTAGGTCATCGCATTAATTGCCTGAGCAAATATGTCAAGTTACGTACACTCACACACACACGCACACGCACACAAATATCTAGCATATATTAACATATGTATCTATGTATGTATGTATATATGTATGTTAGCTTATGGCTATCGGGCGTTGCATTTTTTAAGGTGGTGCTATGCATAATTAAAGTTTTTTTCTTTTGCCGTATGCTGGTTAACCAAATGACAAACGCAACAGAAACGGGTATGCTCGACTAGTGTGTGCATGTATTCATTATTTTGGATAAGCAAAGCCACGCTGCCTTTTGAATCCCCTGCGAAAGAAAAGGAAAGATATAATAAATAAATAAAGACATCATGTTAATCAATTGCAATACAAATGCCATTCAATTTTATTTGTCGGGATTTTATGTGAGAAAAGCTTAAACGGTCAATCCTAAAGCCATCAAAATGTTTAAGGATGTTGTCTGTCCTTTCAACAGAAAGCTGAAAAGCAAAGAATTAAATTCGAATATAAAAATATAAAAATACATAAAAGTTATTGCTAATCGACCATTATAAATAATATTAATCAATAAAAAAAAATTCAATCATTATTTTTATTGCAAAGCATTTGTGATAAAGTTGTTATATATTGTATATTGGTAACAGATTTAAATTAAAATATCTTATACTTTATTCAATTAAATGTATTGTATTTATTTATTGTATATAAATATTTAACTAACATTGTTATTTTTATTTTTATTTTTGTTATAACTGTGAAGCTATTTCGAGGTATTTCATTTTGACTGAATTTTCATACTTTTATTCTTAATATTACCTGATGCTGGACACTGAAACCAGAACATATATCATACATACACATACCCATACACATATACATATACATAGAAATATCCTTTAAATTCAAATTTGGCGCCCCGTTGCTTTGGCTCATGGAAAATCCAGTTTTTGTGCCTCATTGTTGTTGCTGTAGTTTTCATTAGGAATTTTCATTTGCTTTGCTTTGTTTTTGTTTTCTTTCTTTTTTTTGGTTCTCATAATTTTTTGTTTTTCTTTTGATTTTTCTTGTTGTTTTTTGATTGTTTGTGTATTTTCCATCAGATTCCTTTGGCATCTGATTCATTAGCATTTTTGTCGCATTAAAAAATGTTTGTCTATTGCCCCTTGGCCAACGGCATTTTTGCTTTTGCTTTGTTAGTTCTTATTGTTGTTGTTGCAGTTGTCGTCGTTGTTGTTGTTGTTGTTGTTGTTGCAACCAGCCTGTTGCTAGTATTATTATTGTTATTATTATTTTTTTTTGTTTTTATTTTTAGCATTGTTGTTGCTGTTTGTGCTGTTATTTCTGTCAATATTTTTGAGGCCACGTCTTCAGCGCCTTTGTTCTGTTTGCTTTTCTCATTTGGCAAGTTTCTCAGTTTGTTTTTGTTGCGGTTTTTGTTTTTGTCTTCTTTCTGATTTTTGCAGTAATTTTTCTTAGTTGTCTTTGCCCAGGGTCAAATTGCTCCCAACCCAACCCAAAGCAACCCAGCCCAACCCATTGTGTGAATAGGCCTAAAGAGAAGCTGTCATAATTGCAAGCCCGTAGATTGCATTGTATGGAATCATTTGTGGAATTCGCCTGCTCACTTAATATGCATCCTTAGTCTTCTGAAGCGGCCTTCAGCGAGCTCTGACCCCGCTCTGCTCTCATTCTCTCATTCCGCAGAGGTCACATTGCTTCGATCCAGACTCGGTACCCCAAAAGCCCCAATTTCAAATTCAAATTTAAATCCAAACTCAAATGCTTAAGCCTCATATCCAGAAGCTGTGGTTTTGCTCATTTTTTTTTTGCTTCTTTTCCTTTTTATTTCTGAAAAAGCACCATTAAATTTGTATACTACAATGCTATACAAATATGTGTGTATATGTATATACGTATGCATGTATGTATATATACAACTGCTCCTGTGCTGAGCCATACATATTTATGCTTTAGAATTTTCCTTGGTGTACCTGACTGGCATTTTCCGACCGCTTTTCACTAGAGCCATGAAAACAGATGTGCCAATGCATTAAGCGCATGCCATATACCAACACACACACACACACTCACACATACATATGTATTGCTAATCTAACATTTGCTAAAACAACTTATCCAGCATTCGTGCTCGACTAGGTAATACCCAGCAATTGGGCGTGTGATTCTCAAAATGTATCATAAAAAACAAAGAGAGTATACATAAAGATTATTTATGGTAAAAATATTAAATTCAAATAAATTTAATTTACTAATTTAGATTTTCATACGTACAGACGCATGAATTAAATGAGAAGTGAATTGAAAAATAAATAGGGTATATGTTATATAAAATATGTAGGGTATAAGCGAATAAAACAAGCAAAGTGCAAATACTTTTAACTGTTCTAAATTATTAATTGCTTTCAAAGTAATTCAGATCCAAGCGAATCCAATTATCCTTTGAGTTTTCCTTAGTATTTAAATGTCAAGATCAAATTTAATTTATAAAACAAACACAGATTCTTATATTGCTATAAAATTACATCTAGAAAAAAATTAAATTAAAATATCAAAAAATTCACAACTATATTGAATAATATCCGAATAATAGAATAATAAACTAAATAAACCAAATAACAATAAATTTATGATTGTTTTATTTTATATTTTTCTAAATTTGAAACGAAAAAAATACTGAATACTTTCTAGAATCGACGAAGATATCTTAAAAAAAATGATGTCGTTCTTAGAATAAATAATTAGGAAATGTCTTTAAGAATATTTATATGACCTCACCCAATTCAAATGATAATTGTAATTCCCATTTTTAATTATATTTATTAATTATTAATATTTATCCAGTTATTTGCCTTGTATTTACAATAAATTGTAATAAGTCCTAATTCCGTTTTATTTCGATTATAATTTATAGCAAATTCATTAGGGACTTAACAATTATGTGAAAATGAATCCAATTAAGTTTAAATAAATGATTTAATTTCACTTGTTACCTAAAATGGTTAGGTTTGTAAAATTGTTTTGCAAATCAAATACAAAATACGATTAAAGACTAAATTAAAGAAAGCATTTCCTTTCGAGTTGTTAATTCAAATGAGAGCATGCCATTTGTAGTATAACTTAACCAAACTCAATTATTGATGCTTAATTAATTGTACAATAATATAACATATTATTAAGAATTTATAGTGAATGAATCACAATATGGACAGCTTTAAAATGTGATAACTGGAACTGAAAATTAATTCCATTTAACTTTAAATTTAAATGAGAAACTCAATTGAATCAGAAACACAATTTTAATTTAACCTTGAATTTGAGTTGTTTCTTTTTTATTTTATTGTACATTTAATTAAAAAAAAAAATACTGTAAATAAATAGAAAAATTATAAAATTCTGTAATAATTGTTTACCTATTTCTAGATATACTTATTGTATTTTGTGCCTTCCGCTTTTATCAACTTGTCTTTTGCGCTCTCACGTCCCATTTTTATTTTTATTTTTATTTTTTTATCGCTCTGGCCATATCTGAGTGTGCTCATTTTAACGCCAATTCCGTTATATATGTATGATGCACATACATATAGACAGTATATATATATACACACTATATATTATATATATACAATATTTTTTTTATTCCGTATATTTCTCTCACTTTACGATTGGATGAGTGGGGGGGGGGGGGGGGGGGGGGGGGGGGGGGGGGGGGGGGGGGGGGGGGGGGGGGGGGGGGGGGGGGGGGGGG